>PVJH01046401.1:0-11818 GCA_004026705.1 Nesogale talazaci | reverse complement strand
TTCCTGTGGAGTGGCTGGTGGTTTCAAACCGCTGACCTGCAGTGGGCAGCCCAACCCATAACCAGTACCCATCGAATACAGTCCGAGGGAGAAAGATGATACTTTCTACTCCTGTGAAGATTTTTGTTTGTTTCTTTTTGGGGGCATCACTGCCCTCTGGTGGTGGGAGTAGGAGGCCCAGCCTTTGTTCCTGTGGAGCCGCTGTTGGAATTGAACCTCCATCCCAGTGGGCCGCAGTCCTGTGCACAACCACTATGCCACTGGGAGCCCCAATTCTACTATCTTTATAGAGTTTATTATTTATTTTTTTTGGGGGGGGGGGCATCACTGCCTCTGGTGGTCGTGGGCGCTACCCAGTGCTGCTCCTGAGAGCCGCCGCTGGATTTGAACTTCCAAACCTGTGGGCTGCAGTCCTGCACTCAACCACTTACGCTACCGGGCCTCAGCCCCTTAATAAGAGTTTATATCGACTAAAAAGTGAGACACAGGTCTGAGCCCCAGTGGTGTAGTGGTTGAGTGTGGGGCAACGGCCCATTGGCTTGGCGGTTAAAATTCAGCAGCGGCTCCCCAGGAGCAAGGCTGGGTAGTTCCCACGACCACCAGAGGGCAGTGATTTCCCCCCCCTCCAAAAAAAAAAGTGAGACACATTCTCTGTAATCTAGATTCACCTCTAAACATACTGGTTACTATTAGGCTTGCCATTTCAGAAGGGTCTCTGGTATCTGGGAGTCAGCTACATGCTACAATGAGAGCTTTTGGAGAAAGTCTAATGGGTGACCTGGCTTTAAAAGCAAATCTCTTCCTCTGACTTTCTATTTACCTTTGTAACTTTAGGGTAAGGGGCATTTTTGTTGTTGTTGTTGTCCTCTGCTCAGTCTCTGCGGGGCATTTTTACAGTTGCTCTCTTAAGATATGTGAATGCAAGGAAGATGCCCAGCATATAACTTTGTTTTCTTATTTTATTCTAAATGGTGTTATCCCCTTAGTTCTATCTGCTAGTGTGTTCTATTTGGGACAAATAGCACCGTTCCATAGTTTGTCTTAAGCAAGCAAATGGAACTATATACGGCATTTGAATTGCAGGTTTACAAAAGTGCCAGCAAGCGTAAAGCACATATTTTGAAGAACCACCCAGGAGCTGAGCTCCCACCAAGTATTCGGAAACTTCGTCCCGCTGGACCTGGAGAACCGGATCCCATGCTGAGTACCCACACCCAGCTTACTGGCACGATAGCTACTCCCCCGGTCTGCTGTCCTCACTGCTCTAAACAGTACAGTAGCAAGGTAGGCGAAAGGGTTCCGACTAAAGCTATTAAGATGCCTCGCTGGATTCTTCTTGATTGAGGAGGGACTCTCCAAGGAACTGTTTTCGGAAAAGAATAAGGGTCATGAGCCAAGAACAGGAGGACAAGCTTGGGGACTTTTGCCAGGATGAGTGCCATCTGCTAGTTTTGGTAGTTGGGTTTTGGGGTGGTTGTTGTGTCTGCTCAGGGGCTCCTATCTGCATATGTGAGGCTCACAGTCTGTGAGCTCAGGGGTAAGAGATGTATTCCATTGGGAGGTGAGTGATAGTGGGGCAATAGTTCGGTGCTTGGCTGCGAACAGAAAGGCCAGCAATTTGAACCCCGCAGCTGCTCCACAGGAGAAGTGTGTACCAGTCTGCTTCCATAAAGATGTACAGACTTGGAAGCTCCAGCAGGCAGTTCTACTCTGTCCCGTAGGATCGCTGTGCATCAGAATCAATTTGCCTGCAGTGGGTTTCTTGCAAAGGGGGTCATTTTCCTTGGGCATTGGGATTGATTGCTGAAGATATTGGTGGGAATAACAGGGTGCTAGATGGTATTTTTACCTGACTTGATGGTGTGTATTTTCTCTTTCTTTTTAGCCTTCTTCCTTTCCCCTATCTCATGGCACTTTAATATTTTAGGAAGGGTAGTCACAGTCAGTATTACTCTGCTTTTCTTTTTAAAGTATAATAGAAAAGACTTTAGGGCTCATTGGAGAGTTTGCATATGCAGAAGATGGGAAATAACTAATTTGGTTCTTGGTTTTTATCTTAATTTTTTTTCAGACTAAGATGGTACAACACATCCGAAAGAAGCACCCAGAATACGCCCAGCTTCCCAACACGATACATGCACCCTTGACCACAGCTGTGATCAGTACTGCCCCAGCTGTCTTAACTACAGATAGTGCCACTGGGGAGACAGTGGTGGTGAGTGTGCAATGTGTAGGCGCTTTCCATTTGCTCCAGTGCCCAGTTTGTCTTTCAGGGCCACCGCTAGATCCTCTTTGACATTCCCTTCTCACACCTGCAAATGTAGCTTATTGTTCAGTTGTTTACAGGAGGCATCCAAATGGAGGCTTCTTTTTTTTTTTTTTTTAAGTTTTTTGGGCATCACTGCTCTCCGGTGGTGGGAGTAGGAGGCCCAGCCCCACTGCTGGAATTGAACCTCCGTCCCAGTGGGCCGCAGTCCCTCGCACAACCACTATGCCACCAGGGCTCAGCCCCCAAATGGAGGCTTCTTAAAGTGCCCGGTGTACAGGGCAGCAAGATTTCTGGGCTGCTTATTCGCTCCAGGTCAGGGCAACTTCATTGAGCTGGAGACACACACACACACACACACACTCTGGATGGTCATTAAGATTGCAGTCAAGAAAATCCTATGGGGAAATTCTGCGCTGTCACACGGGTGCTGTGTGTTAGGATCGACTCAGTAGCAGTGAGTCTTGCCCTCCAGCACAAGGTAAGGGAGCCTCAGAAAGTTGTGGGAAAGTGCAACTGAAGGGATAGATTCTTCTCTGCAATTGTTTTGTCGTTTCCTTGGGCACACCCCCCGCCCCGGCAAATTTTATTTCATTCTTTTTTCTTTTTATATCTTCCCACGGGTATTTTAAAGCATTAGTTGTCAAATATCCAATAAAATATGTGCTATTATATATTAAAAAAAAATATCTTCCCAACTTCAGATTTTCTTTAGCCCCTGGGTTTG
Source organism: Nesogale talazaci (assembly GCA_004026705.1). Lineage (NCBI taxonomy): Eukaryota > Metazoa > Chordata > Mammalia > Afrosoricida > Tenrecidae > Nesogale > Nesogale talazaci. The sequence continues at coordinate 8,825 of PVJH01046401.1, read as the reverse complement.
GTTCTGACCTATAATTTGATGACGTTGAAATAGCTCCAAAGGAACTATTAACTTAACATGTTTTGCTGATTTTTCTACCCCTAGACAACGGACCTCCTCACCCAAGCAATGACAGAACTGTCCCAGACCTTAACAACAGATTACCGGACCCCCCAAGGGGAGTACCAGAGAATTCAGTATATCCCTGTGTCACAGTCTGCTTCTGGTCTTCAACAGCCTCAGCACATACAGCTTCAAGTGGTGCAGGTGGCCCCGGTACTGTATGATCTCTGATTTTTTCTCTATCTCTATGAGGCTTTCTACTTCTGTAAAGAGCTAGTCTGAGAATCAAATGGGCATTTCTATTCTGCTGTGTAGGGTAGCCAGAGTCAGAATGGACTCAGTTTGGTTTTGATTTTTACTTCTATTAACCTGTATCAGTACTATATATTGCTGTAAACTAGGGTTCTTAACTTTAGAGTCTGAAAGAATCTATGAATCCTTGAAGTTGCTTATAAAATAGGTTGTGTGTGCTCCTAGGGAAAAGAGAACCATAACTTTAGTTAGCTTTTCAGAGATACCTATGATGCAAAAAAGGTGAGGGACCATCTCTAGGATCATGTATAGTGTTCACAGTGAGGAACTGAAAGCAAATTCTCTCCTTTGATATTTTAAAATTGATCATGGGTAGGCCTTTGGAATATAAGGAGAAAGTTTCTTGATTCATGACAGCTTCTCATTCAGCTTATGATTAGTTTACTGCTGTCTCCTGCAGAATCAAGTTGGCTTACTGTGTTTTATAAACACTGTATTAAAAAGTACTTTAAGCTGAGCCCCGGTGGCGCAGTGGATGTGTGTGGGACTGCAGCCCACAAGGTTGGCGGTTCACATCCAGCAGCAGCTCTCTAGGAGCAAGGCTGGACTTCCTACTCCCACCAGGGCAGTGATGTGGAAATAACTAACTAACTAAAGTAAAATTACTTCAAGGTTTGCCAGCTTGGACTGAGTGTGAGCTCTCTGAGAGTTAAGCAGTGTATCTGAAGTTCCAGCAATTTTTATATTTCTGCTGTGGTTTTTGTTTGTTTGTTTCCAGGACTTTTTGGGGAAATCTCTATGTTTTATGAATCATGTTAGTGGGGGCTCACTACAACTCTTATCTTTGTTGCTAGCGTCATTCTCAGTACATTTGGTTTCTACTTGAGTCTTTGGTATCAGCTCCTCATTTTCTCCCCCTCCCCAGCCTCCCTCCTTCATGAACCCTTGAAAATCTGTAAGTTGTTATTATTTTTTCCATGGCTCATGCTCTCCGATGTTTCCCTTCACTTACTTTTCTGTTGTCCCCCAGGGAAAGGCTCATATGTAGATCCTTGTGATCAGTTCCCCCTTTCTCACACCACCTTCCTCTTCCCCTCCTGCTATGGCTACTCTCATTATTGGTCCTGAGGGGTTTCCCTGTCCTGGATTCTCTATGCTTTCAGCTCTGATCTGTACCAGTGTACATCCTCTGCTCTAACCGGATTTGTAAGGTAGAATTGGGATCATGATGGTGAAGGGGGGGAGAAAGAGGAGGCATTAAAGAACTAGAGGAAAGCTGTATATTTTATTGGTGCTGTACTGCACCCGCACTAGCTCATCTCCTCGTAATCCTTCTATAAGGGGATATCCACTCTGCACTCCCCCTCATTCATAGTGAGGATTTTTTGTTCTTGGATGCCTGATACCTGATCCTATCGACACTTTGTGACCACACTGACTATTGTGCTTCTTCCGTGTGGGGTTGGCTACTTCCCAGCTAGATGGTCGTTTGTTCATTTTCTAGTTTTTTTCTTGGTGGGGGGGGGCGCATCACTGCCCTCTGGTGGTCTTGGGAGCTACCTAGCGCTGCTCCTAAAAGCCACTACTGGACCCCAGACACTCTATCTTTTGATAGCCAAGCACCATCAACTTTCTTCACCACATTTGCTTATGCACCCATTTGTCTTCAGCGATCATGTTGGGAAGTGAGCATCATGGAATGCCAGTTTAATAGAACAAAGTGTTCTTGAATTGAGGGAGTACTTGAGTAGAGGCCCAATGTCCATCTGCTACCATAATATTAAACCTATAAATATATGCACATAGATTTATTTTCCCATCATCATCTATAAATATATTTACATATGTACATACCTATATTTAGACCTCTATAAATGCCCTTTACCTCTGTTTCCTTTTACTTTCCTCTTGCCCTACCATCTTGTTCAGCCATCATTTGGGTTTGAATAATTCCTCTGGGTTACATTGCCCTTGATGAAGACCTAACAGACCTCCTACACTCTTTTTGCCATCAGTTTTGGACCATTTGTTGTTCCCTTGTTCCTTCATTTCCCCCACCTTCGTCTCTCCCCTGTCCGCCCAAGGAACCTTTGGTCCCATTGTTTTCTCCTCCAGATTGTTTATCCTGCCTGTCTTGTCTAGATAGACCTGTAGAGGTAGTAATATGCACAAAGAACAAGACAGAGCAAAACAAAGCAACAAAGGAGCAACAACATAAACCCAACAACAATAAAAAGAAAAGCCTCTAAATAGTTTAAGGTATGTTTGTTTGCCTTTAGGAGTGTTTTCTGGTCAAGGCTGATGGGGTGCCACACCCTGGCCTCCAAGTCTATTTTTGGTATTCCCTGGGGAATTGGTTACTCTCTTCCCTTTGCTTTTCTGTTGCACATCCTTAGTGTTCCACCTCAGTGTGGTAGGGTGAGATTGGGCACAATTTCAGCATTGTGTCTCCAGTGTTGTCCCTCATAGCACTATGGGTCAGTGAGGGTTGTGTGCTCTGATCAGACATGTCCCTCTCACTAAGCTGTAATTTTGGCGCTGTCCTCTGAAGTGAATTCTTCTGCAGGGAAGGGGAGCTGTCCATTTTGGGATTGGGGATTGTGGCGGGCCTCTCAGATCTCTGTTGGTTCCCTGATTCATGCCAGTGTGTTGCATTCATGTGTTGGAACACTGGGTTGAAGTCTGGTCCCTTTTCCCTTGTGAAGATATAAACAAGAACATTCCCTTGGAGGGGGGGGAGTTAGTGCCCTTTTCCACCACCACCATCCCCCCCCTCCCCCACTACCCAAGTCTTGCTCTTTCTCTTTCCCCCCTTTTCTAAGTTGACTACTCTATGTATTCCTGGATTTGGTCTGGCCTCTGCCATACTACTTGGACCTCACCCCAGGAATGTATGTATAAAGTGGCTTTTTCCCTATGTTCCTTTTGCATTTTTTTTGTTAAGCTTATCTCAGCGGACTCATGTTTTACCTGTCATTTTGTGTTTGACTTTCTTTGCTTAGAATAATTTCCTCCATTTCTTCCCATGTAGCAATGTACTTCTTGAGTTCATCACTGCTTTTTAGGGATGCGTAGTACTCCATTGTATGTATGTACTAGTTTTTTAATCCATTTGTCTGTTGATGGAAATTTGCATTATTTCCAACTCCTTGCAATTGTGAACTGTGCTGTGATGAACATTGGAGCACAGATGTCTGACCATGGTTTGTTTTTTGCCTCTTCTGGGTGTATGCCCAGTAGGGGGATTGCTGGATCCTAATGGCAGTTCAATTTCATCTGTTTTAGATATTGCCAAATCGATTTCCATAGAGGCTGTACATATCTACAGGTCCACCAGCAGTGAATGAGAGTTCTTGTCACCCTACAGCCCCTGCAACACTTGTTGCTTTCTGATTTTTTGAATTGGGCTATCTTTGAGGGTGTGAAGTGGTGTCTTGTTTTAATTTGCATTCTATTATGGCTAATAATCAGGAACATTTTTCATGTGTTTATTGGCCTTTTGGGTTTCTGCCCAGGTGAAACTTCTGTTCAGAACTTTTGCTCACCTCCTCAGTGGGAAATTAGGTTTTTTCTTTTTGGAATCTAGCAGAGTGTTGTAGATTTTAGTCAGAAGGTCTTTTTCTGTTGTGTTATTGCTAAAGATATTTTCTCAGTTCGTGGGTTCTCTTATTTCTCTCTTGATGAATTCTTTTGATGTACACAGGTGTTTCCAGGAAATCCCACTTATCAATTTGTGACTCATCTGTTTTTGTGTCCTTCCCTATTTCTGATAGCCTCTGTATTCGCTGTGTGAATGTTTTCAGGTTGTGTCAATGCCCTCATTAATGGTTCTGACAGTTTGAATTTTTATCTTGTGATCTACCTTAAGTTTATTTTTGTTCATGGAGTGAGATAAGAGTCTTGCTTCATTTTTCTACAGGTAGATATCCACTTTTTCCAGTACCACTTGTTGAAGAGGACATCTGCTTCCCATTTGATATGTTTTGGCACCCTTATCAACAATCAGATATGTGTGCTGATGGTTTTATTTCTAGGTTTTCAGTTCTTTTTCATTGGTCTGAGTAGCTATCATTACCAACACCATACGGTTCTGACCACTATGGCTGTATTGTACATGCTAAAATCAAGTAAAACAAGTCAGCAGGTAAAGCTGAGGAGTTTTCAGCTAATTTTGGGCTTCTTCCCTCTCCATACGAAGGTGGTAATCAGTTTTTCCGTTTCTTTGAGGAAAGATGATGGTAACTGTATCAGGACTATTAAACTTATTTAGTGCCTTGGGCAGAACTGACATCTTTACTATATTGAGTCTTCCACTCCTTGGGCATGGGATATTTTGACATTTGTTGAGGTCACTCTTGGTGTCTTGGAATAATATTCTGTAGTTTTCCTCATAAAAATCGTTTGTTTTTTAAGTCAGGTATATCCCCAGATATTTCAATTTGTGTTTGGCTATTGGGAAGGGGACCACCTTTTTGGTCTCTTTTGTGGTCTTATCCGATGTGTATACTGTAACAGTCTGATAGACTTCTGATTGTTGATCTTGTATCTTGCCAATCTGCCATATTCCTATATTGCTTCCAGTACTCCCCTTGTAGAGTTTCTGGGATTTTCCTTATATAAAATCATATCATCTGCAAATAACAATATTTTCACCTCTTCCTTCCTGAGGCAAATAGCTTTGATGTCTTTTCTTTGCCTTAACCTGTTAGCTAAGACCTCCAATACGATGTTAAAGAAGAGTGGGGACAAGGGGCATCCTTGTCTGGTCCCATTTTTCAGTGGGATTGTTTTTGTCTTCTCCATTGACTACCATGTTGGCTTTTGGTTTTTCTTTTTTTGTTTGTTTGTTTTTGTTTCTGTTTTGGGACATCACTGCCCTCGGGGTGGGAGTGGGATGTCCAGCCTTGGTCCCGAAGAACTGCTGCTGGATTCGAACTGCCAACCCAGTGGGCCGCAGTTCCGCACACAACCACTTTGCCACCAGGGCTCAGCCCCTTTTGGTTTTTCTTATATAGCTTGTATTCTATGGAAGAATTTTCCTTTCATTCCAATCTTCTTGAGTGTCTTAAACAGGAATTGGTATTGGATATTTTTGAGTGCTTTTTCCTCATCTGTTGATATTATCATGTGTTTCTTAAGAGTTTTTCATGTTAATGTGGCAAATGATACAAATGGTCTTTCATATGTTGAACCATCCCTGTATCCCTGGTATGAATCCCACAAGGTCATGTTGAATTATTTGTTTTATGAACTTTTGTATTTTATTGGCCAGTATTTTGTGAAGGATTTTTGTTGTTGTTTCGGGTTTTTTTGTGGGGGGCATCACTGCCCTCTGGTGGGAGTGGGAGGCCCAACCTTGCTCTTGGAGAGCTGCTGCTGGATTTGAACCACCAAGCCAGTGGGCCGCAGTCCCAAACTGAACCACTACGCCACCGGGGCTCAGCCGGTGAAGGATTTTTGAATAGGTAGTTATTAGGGATATTCGTCTGTAGTTCTTGATTTTTGTAGAATCCTTGCCCAGTTTCAGGATCAGTGTTATACCAGCTTCATAGAAGTATTTTAGGAGCTTGCCGTCTTTTCCTATGTTCTGGAAGAGTTTGTGTAGGTGTCAGTTCTTCTCTGAGTGTTTTGTAGAATTCTCCTGTGAAGCCATCTGGTCCAGGGGATTTTTGGTTGGTAATCCCTTGACAACCTTCTTTATTTCTTCTTTTGCTATGGGTCTGTTGATACTCTTTTTAAAAAATCATTTATTGGGGACTCACGCAATTGTATGCAGACCACATTTGTACATTTGTTGCCATCATTATTCTTGAAACATCCTCTTTCTACTTAGGCCTTGGTATTAGTTCCCCATTTTTTTCCTCCTTCCCCAATCACCCTCCCTCATGAACCCTTAATAATTTACAAATTATCATTATTTTGTCATATTGTACACTTTCTGATTTGTTCCTTCATCTACTTCCCTGTTGTCCGTACCCCAGGGAGGAGGTTATATGTAGATCCCTGCAATTGGCTTCCCCATTCTATTCCACCTTCCTTCTACCCTCCCGGTATTACCACTCTCACCTCTGATCCTGAAGGGATCACCTGTCCAGAATTCCCCATGTTTCTGACTCGAGTGAGGTCTGTTGATATTCTTGATGTTCATCTGGAGTAGTCTAAAGAGGGATTGTTTTTCCCAGAATTTGCCCATGTCTTCCAAGTTGTTTAATTCATTCAAGTACAGTCCTTCGTAGTACTGTGTGATTATACTTTTGATTTCATTTGGATCTGTTGTAATGTCCCCTCTTTCATCACTTACCCATACTATTAAAATGTATTCCCTCCTTTCTTTGGTCAGGCTTTCCAGTTTTCTGTCAATTTTGTTTATTCTATCAAAGAACCAACTTTTAGCAGCATTAATTCTTCCCCATAGTTTTCCTATTTTGAATCTTAGCCCTGATTTTTATTTTTTTTTCTTTTGCTATTAGTAGAATTGTCCTGTTGACTCTGGTCTAGTTGTTGTAAATTTTGTGCCAGCATATCAATCATAAGCCTCACTTCCCTTTTCATGTGTGCATATTACCATGAAACTTCCAATTATAACTGCCTTTTCTGTGTCCCAAAAGTTTTGGTATGTCGTATTCTCATTCTTGTAGGTTTCTAGATATTTCCTAATTTCGTGTCTGATCTGGGCCAGTACACACTCCTTTTAAAACAGAAAGCTATTTGTGTTAGTCCGGGTAGACTCGAGAAACAAGTTCATAGACACGCATATAGATCTAAGAGAAAGGTTTATATATACAAGAGGAATGGAACATTGAGAAAGCATCCTAACCCAGTCCAGTCCAAGGACACAAGTCCAAAATTAGCCCTTATGTCCAATACCAGTCTATAAAGTCTTCTTTTGACTTACGAAACACATGCAATGATACCAGGACAATCACAGGTGAGAGGATGCAGAGTCTTGTGTGTCTGGTGAATCTCGGTGCTGGCAGGGGTCTCCCTGTAGCCCCCCAAGCATCTCTGTACTGGCAGTAGTCTCCACGTGGCTTTTCTGGCCCCAGAGGTTTGGCTCCATCGGGGCAAGTATATGTGGCCTCTCCCTCTGGCTCCTCCATTCTCTAGGAACCAGGATAGATCAACATGCTGTCATCTCATCTTGCTGGAAGTTTGTCTCTTGGAAAATCAGTCAAGTCTCTCTTCTCCAATTAGGAAATACCACGAAACTTCCCAGAATTCTCAGGAGAAAGCCATGCCCACACAGAGGCCTCATTGGCTATCTCCAGAGTGACAGGCTCGACTCCACCCCTCTACTCCCAAACATGAAATTGACATCACGTACATGACTGCCATACTATTCATCCTCCAGTTGTTTGCTCTTATTTTCTTCATCTTTATTTTGTTGATTTCTGTCTTATGATGCAGTGGTCAGAGAGAGTGTTTGTATGATATCAAGGTGCTTGAAGTAGCAGATTTGACGTATGCCCAGCATGTGGTCTATCTTGTAATATGTGCCATGTGGGTTTGAAAAGAATGTGAAGTTTTTTGTATTTGGGTGAAGAGTTCTGTAAATATCAGTTCAAATATCTAATTGAAACTCCTTGTTGAGTTTCTTTCCCTGTGATCTATCTCTCAGAGATGGTGTAGTGAAGTCACATATGATAATCGTTGAGCCTGTGATGTCTTTTTTCATCTTTTGGTGCATTTGGTTGATGTATTCAGTGTCTCTTGTTCAGAGAATATATGTTTAAAATGCTTAGTGGTTGTCTACTGTTCCCTTGATCATTATAGAGTATTCCTCCTTATCTCTTTTTGTTTTCTGTGTGACTTTTTCCATCCTTAGACCCAGGCTCTCTTAGGGGCTGTTTTTTCTTTGTTTCCCTCTTTGTAGGGGTTGTTTTGTATGGTCATCTCCTATTTGTCCTCAGTGTGTGCTGTTCTTCCCATATTGGGTTGGCAAGGTTCTTTTGTAAGACTGGACTTATTTTAACGTACCCTTTGAGTTTTTACTTGTTTGGGAAGGCTCTTATTTCTCTATCTTGATAGATCATTTGGCTGGATATAGTATTCTTGGGTTTGCGTTTACTTGGAATATCTTACTTCACTCTCTCCTTTTCATAGTGTCTACTGATAGGTCTGAGCATCTTCTTGTTTGGGAACCTTTATATGTGATTCTTGTTTTTCCTTGGCTTCTGTCATGATTTTCTCCTTTTCCTCAAAGTTGGATAGTTTTGACTATTATGTGAATTGGTGACTTCTTGGAATTCACTCCAGCTGGTGTTCTTTCAGCCTCCTGAATGTTTGTCTGGTTTTCATTCATTAAGCTGGGGAAGTTTTCCTCCAAGAATTCTCTATCGTTGCAGATGACTTCTTTGTTGTGTCTTCCTCTGCTAATCCAATTATTCTGATGTTGCTCTTTATAGCATCAGACACAGCTCTTAGATGTTCTTCAGCTTTTCTGAATATATTATTAGATTTTTGTTCACATTTGTTAGTCTGCTTGGCTGTCTTATAGATCACTGGTGCATTTTTCTGCCTCCTTTAGTGAG
>PVJH01046400.1:0-11888 GCA_004026705.1 Nesogale talazaci | reverse complement strand
TGTAACCGTGGAAGAGACAGAGCCTCGTGGGCACACTGCAGCTCCCAAGCCATATGTGACTCTGTTCATGTGTACATGTGGCTGCAAAGTCAAATTGAAAATAAAAATTAATACATCATTGTTTCAGTTAGAATTTTACTCAGCCTTCCTTGGTTGTAAAAAATATATTCATGGTAATAAATTTTAAATTGCTGTGAAGGGTTCTTCTATCACAAAAGATTGTCCAGCCCTGAACTAGAGGGAGTAAGTGAGACAGCAGACCAGAGGAGGGCAGATTGAGGAAGGCAGGCCTACTCCGTGAGCTTATACATCCCAAGTCTCAAGCCTCCATCAGACTGACAGGTAGGTCCCTGATCCAAGACAGCATCCCTCTTGGGGTTTGATCATACACTCGATAGCATGACGCCGACATGGGCCAGACACTCACCGACCATCAGGCAGGCCTATGGAAGGCTCTGCACTCAATGGCGAACATCTTCTGAAGACTCTCTCTTCCTATGTGTGTTAGTCCATGTAGACTATAGAAGCAAATTCATAAACATGAATATGGATAGAAGGGCAAGGTTTCTATGCAAGAGGAATAGGACATTGAGAAAGCATTCCAACACAGTCCAGTAAAAGGCCCTAAGTCCGATATTAGTCCATATGTTCAATACCAGTTTACAAAGTCTCCTTCTGACAACTCATGAAGCACATGCAATGACACCAGGACAATCACAGGCCAGTGGGTGCAGAGTCCTTGTGTCCAGTAGAAACATCCCAGCACTGGCAGAGGTCTCCCCAAGGCTCCTCATTTTCAGGGCTCAGGGTCCATCAGCAGTATCCATTGGCAGGAGAAACATCTCGGTGCTGGCAGGCGTCGCTCTGTGGCTTCTCTGGCCCCAGAGGTCTGGTTCCATCAGGGTAAGCCCATGTAGCTTCTCCTTCGGCTCCTCCAGTTCCTAGGACTCTGAGTCTATGCTGCCATCTTGTCTTGTCAGTAGCGCATCTCCAAGGAAGTGAGTCAAGTCTTTCTCCTCCAATTGGGAAATACCACAAGACTTCCCAAAATTCTCAGGAGAAAGCCATGGCCACACAGAGGTCTCATTGGCTATCTCCAGATTGACAGACTAGACTCCACCCCTACACTCCCAGTGCTGAAATTGACACAGATCAGTGACTGCCACACTATGGCTCTGCTTGAATTCTGTTTCTGCTGAACTCTGCAGGGCGGCTGGCTTCATGGCTATAGTCTATCTACTTCCTTGACTCTTAGGCCACCACCCTAGACTCTGTTAGTTGACAATTACTGCCCTTTAGGACTCAATCCCTGGCTAAGGTAACACTACAGCTGGCTCTTCCTGTTGTCCGTGAGAGAGAGGATTAGAAAAGCCACCGCACGGTCCTTTACCACCACATCCTCACTGCTCTAACAGACCTGTGCCCCGCTGAAGGGTCTCTCCTCCTGTTTCCATATATTCCCATCTGTTAGGCGAACGTGTTCCTCAGGCATGTCTTTACTGTCTGTAGGAATATTAATTCTGTGCCTTATACCCTGTTATGTTTAATAACTTTATATGGGATGTTGTCTCAGTCTTTGTTGCTCATTTTTTATAGGCTCTTGCTTTCCCCTTTTACGCTTTCTGCGACTTCACAGCGCTAGAGCTCCCTCTTCTGGTTTTGCATGATGTGTTACTCACGCACTGCCTTCCTTTCTGAAGCTCTCCTAGCTCTCTCTCTCTCTCTCTCTCTCTCTCTCTCTCTGTTCCTCTCTCCCCTACTTCTTTCATTTGTAATCATTTTATCGGGGGCTCATCCACCTCTTAGCACAATCCATCCATACATCGATTGTATGCAAAGCACATTTGCATCTTTCCTTTCCTCTTACACTCCTGGCCTGGGCTCCTCTTTTCTCCCACCCCCTCCGCACTCCCCCCTCCCTCAGGGGCCCTTGATCATTTATAAACTGTTATAATTTTGTCTTGTTGAACTCTGTCTGATGTCTCCCTTTGCCCACGTCCCTGTTGTCCACAGCCGAGGGAGGAGGTTGTACGTAGGTCCTTATAATCAGTTCTCCCTTTCTACTCCACTCTCCCTCTTTCCTCCCAGTGTTGCCACTCTTCCCACTGATCCTAAAGGGATCAACTGTCCTGGATACTCCATGTTGCTGGTTCCTATCTGTACCAGTGAACATACTCTGCTCCAACCAGATTTATAAGGTAGAATTCAGATCATGACTGAGGGATGGAGGACGCATTCGAGAACCACTTTTATCAGGACTAGCTTTCTGTCTTGTTCTCTATTTAGCCCATGTTGCTCACGTGGAGCTTATTTCTGGTAGTTTCAACTCCCTCCAGGGCTCTGTCTGAGAAGGGAAGTGTGGCGAGTGTTGCGAATTCATGGACTCAAACCTTTTCCGGTCTCACCACTGAACGTTCACACCAGTAGAATGTGGAAAGCTCATCCAATGTCAGCAGCTGCTCTGCCGTGAGCCCTCTGAGCTCTGCAGGGGATCCCCATCTGCACGCCATCTCCATCTGATGCTCCCATAACTTTTCTTTTTCCCCTCAGTCAGTTGCTCATGCCATCCAGGTCTTATGACATTGATAGTTTGTCCAAGGCTGATATTTGGGGTTCTTGGAGATACTTTGTGTCCTAGTTCTCCTGTAGATGACCATTCATTGTTCTTCTTTTTCTATTAAGGTAAATATATATATATATATATATATATATATATATATATATACACACACACACATATATATATGTGTGGTAAGATATTGGACAGTTCAACAGCCTTCATATGTACAGTTCAGTTACATCATTTGAGTGTATCGTGTTGTCTGGATGTGGGTTTTCCCTTTGTTTAATTCCCTGGAGAACTGGGAGAAATTCCTAACTCTGCCACCACGAATATCTACCCAGGTACCCTGCTGAAAGCCCTTTCACAAGCCCCTGAGTGAGACACATACCCTTGTTAGTCCCATGTTATGAATGAGGAGATTTAAGATTAGAGTATGACAAAAAATGTCGAGGGGTCAAACATTGTCCGTGGTAGACATCAAATACAAACTCAGATACACTGCCTACAAAGGAGATGCCATGAACCACCCCTGCAAGGCTGCATCTGAGAGCAAGGCTGCAGCCCCCAGAAGGAGGAGGAGAAGTTAAATTAAAGTTGGCAAGGAGAGGACTGCTCTGGGTGGAGAAGATGAGAGGGGCAAAGGCTCGAAAGCATCACTGCTTCGGACCCCTTGAAAGAAGGTCAATGCGGCTTCTTGTTTTGTGAAGCTTGGAGGAAATCATGAGCTGTCCCAGGAGAAGCAGGCCAGAATAGATGGTTCAGGACATCTATGGGCAAGCGATCTTGGATCTGAAGCGGTAGGCAATGCAAAGCTTCAGAACAGAGTGGGGTAGACAACATTCTAGTAGAGCTCAGAAGAGGGGTCTGTGCATTCCACTGTAGAGTACTGAGTTCCATACCCTTGACTTTGAAAAATGACTTGCCCCCAGAGCTGATGGATGGATGCCGTGGTACAAGACCATCGTGGCTCAGTAGGAAATGAACCAAGGCAGGGACTAAGAGGGTTCCTGGGGAGGGGAAAGCAGGAGAATTGTCCAGAGAGTGTTTGACAAGTGAGGGGCCCACGGTGAGAAGGACTGGGGAGGTCGTTGCTCAGGGGCTCCTGGGAGCGGTGGGTGTTTCTCCCCTTCAGCTGCTCCTGGGAGAGAAGTGGTGATGGATGGAGCCCGAGAGATGGGGCATGATCAGCAAGGGAAGAGTGCTACAGCGTTCGGCCGGGCTCGGGGGCGCCTTGGCTCAGAGAGTGCGTCTGATTCCACAGTTCTCAAAGCTCAGCGTCAGGTCAGCCACAGGCACCTGCCAAGATATTTGGGGCATTGATGACTCTCCTTTCTTGCTATTCATCTCGCTTGTCTTTTGTTAGATTCACCGAGGCTTACTTTGTAATGAGTCTCCAGTGCCAGGTAATGTTCGGCACTTGTCCTATTCTCATTCAAACTGCAGAGAAATATCAGAGAAAATGGGAGCAGAGGGGTGGGGCAGCTGGTGGTGCCTACTCCTCAGGCTTTATTTCTATCTGCATTGCATGGAGTGAAGTTCTCCCAGTGCTGAGAACTATTTTTCTGGGGTGCTGTACATTGAACAAATACACACAGCAGAGCCCCTTTTCTGTACTTTGGTGACTATTTAACTTCTAGAGTTGCTCTAGGTTTCCAGCTTACATTCTGTTTTCTAAGGCTAAGCTTGATATTCTGAGAAATGATTTGTGGAAAGGCCTCTGGGTGCGGTGGCACAGGCTGGAGGGAGCACAAGACCCCTCTAGTCTGTAAGGACAATCATCGGGGGAAGAGTGTAGATGTGAGCTTGTGACAAGTCGGGATGAGAACATGTGTCTGAACAAAAAAATCTGGGTGGGACTCCATAGTACTTAGAGGAGACTACATTCCTAATATTTCTAGAACCATTTTTGCCTGGCTAAGCTGGCCCACTAAGTCATACCTCAAGCTTTTCGGGAATGTTTAATAAGGAGAGAGGTGCACACTATTAACCATGGGAGCTCTGGCGAAAGTGGCCTATGTGTTGGGCCCCCAGGTCAGCAGTTTAAAACCACCAGCCAATCCGAGGGATAAAGATGAGGCTTTCTAGTTACAGTCAGGGAAGCCCACAGGGGCAATTCTACCCTTGTATGGTCACTGCGAGCTGTAATCAACTTGATGGCAGAGAGAGAGGGAGCTGCATAGAGGAGTCGTTAAGTCTCGTGTAATAATACAACCCAGGAGAAAGTCATAGGTGAAGGCTACTTTTCATAAGGAGAAATAAAAGACATTGCTTCCACACTTGCCACTGTCTAATCCTCTCTATATTAGTCATCTAACTTCTCCCCTGGACCAACAACGATTCCATGCTTCCCAAAGCCTTTGAGATGGGGAGGATGTGTCGCCCTCAAATATTAGAGCCAGAAAGATCCTTGGAGTTGTTTCAATGAATGCAACTCTTTTGTTTCACAGGTGGAGAAACAATGACCACAAAAGTTGGAATGGCCAGCTCAAGATCACGGTGTTAGTCCAGGTAGACTAGAGATACAAATTCATAGACATGCTTATGGAGATAAGGGAAAGGTTTATGTACAAGAGGAAGGGAACATTGAGAAAACATCCCAACCTAGTCCAGTTCAAAGTCATAAGTCTGATATTAGCCCATATATCTGATACCAGTCTGTAAAATCTCCTTCCGACTCACAAAGTCACAGGCCAGTGGTTGCAGAGTCCCGGCTCTGGCGGGGTCCCCTCATGGCTTCTCATTTCCAGGGCTCAGGGTCCATCAGCAGTATCCATTGGTGATAGAAACATCTCAGTGCTGGCAGGGGTCTCTCTGTGGCTTTTCCAGCTTCAGGGGTCTGGTTCCATCAGGGCAAGGCCATGTGACTTCTCCTCTGGCTCTTCCGGTTCCTAGGACGCTGCCATCTTGTCTTGTCAATGGAGCGCCTCCCAACAACTGGGAGATGGTCTCTCATTTTCATGAGGGAAATATTGCAAGACTTGCCAGGAGTCTCAGAGAAAGCCAGGCTCACAGAGGTCTCATTGGCTATCTCCAGATGATCAGGCTAGAATCCACCCCTAGACTTCCAATCATGAAAGTCACATCAAGCAAATGTCACAATCACTCAAGGTAACTCAGCAAAGCAAAAGTTAAAATCTACTCCAACTCATCTCCCACATCACGATCTTACCCAACAGCTGAAAATTAAAGACCCTCTAGGTTTCCCCTGCTCAGTTTTGATCTGAAGAAAGAGAAAGAAGGTTGGTTGATTTTTCTATGTCTCTTGGTCCTAGATTATGCACCTAAGTATTCAGACAGGCAGTAAAGCGGTAGGCATGAGCATCAGAACAATCTCATGGAGCTCACCTCTCATGGAGCGGTGATCTCTGAAGAGTCCACTCAGGCTCCAGTAAGGAGACACGAGGGCCCTTCCAAACCACCCACATAGCCCAGCATCTGGGATCCCCCAGCAGGGTGCCAGCTGTGCGACCCAGAAACAAGGCTCATGAAACCACTGTGCAGTGAGGGAAACTGATGCCCAGCGTTTGTTCAAACAGCTGTAGCACTGTCTGAACACTGAGAAGAGAAAAATAAGGAACATCTCTCTTGGGCCACTGATGGCAAGAGAAGCAGGCTGTCACTGCTTGAATGGTCCCCCAGTCATCAGTCAGATGTGGAAGGACACAGCTGTTCAATTCGGAATCCAGCACAGGACTCAAACGGTATCAGGAGAGGTTGGTCCATGCAGTCTGATGGTTTCAAGAAGTGTGACTGGATTTTGAGCAAGACTCTTTTCACCCTTAAGGCTCCCCTTCTCGCACTGTGTCTGTTCACATGTGAGGACATTTCGAAGAGAGAGGCAGAAGGCAGACAGTGGTGTCCTTGATGAAGCTAGAGAGACAAAGCAGCTGCAAACAATCTGTCACAACCGCCAGCGTATCAGATCCCACAAGGCCGTGTGCAAGAGGCAGTGGGAGTCAGGAGAGACCCCTGGAAATCACACCAGATTTGGTTCTTCCAGGCACAAGGGCTCAGTCTGAGCTTTTCCCCAATTTTCTCATCACTTCTTGAGCGTGTCAATGTTCACACTGCATGGAAATTCCACCTGGACCATCAGGGAATCATGCACTGCCAACCTTCCCTTGCTACTACTCAGGGCTTTTAGAAAAGTTGTGAACTTGAGCTCCAGCTTCTGTGCTGCCCTACTATGTGTGAAAAGCTCTTCTGCTGCTCAGCCATCACATAAGGGTAATGGTGCTGTTTATATGCTTCCAGAACTCAGTTCTTTCTCTCTGCTCCTTAACCTCTTCACACCCACTTCTCCAAATAGGCACAACCCCTTTTCCTGGCAAGGTCCCTGAAACAATCTCCTTCCTCCTGAAATGACTAGCTGTTTCCTGTGTTTCAGTCATTCCAGAAACCACGAGACTTGATTCGTGGTTTAAATGATATGCCATCTGAGTGTCTGAAGGTGTTTTGTTCATCTGACTAACCCCAGCAAATCTCTTCCCTCTTTCAATCCACATTTAATTTGGATTTAAATATCCCGGGGAGCTACCCACTATATAAGAAAAATAAAAAGGTTCTCTAAGAGCCTCTTAATTTTCCCGAGACATATGCTGTGGTTGTTATCCTTAAGTATTGTGGTAAGCCTTATTTAACGGTGCACAGGCTGCTGTGAAAAAGCCAAGATGTATGTGTTCCCTTCTCAGTGAGCTAGCAATTTAAATAAGAAAAACAAACAAAACAAGACCAATGCATGTGTGCGTGTATATATATTTGCCTTCTTAAAAGATGAACCTATAAGAATATATGCATCTATTCATATTCTAAGGAGGCAAAGAAGCACAGCAGGCAAGGAGACACAAGACCCAGGAAATAGGTAATTACAGAACTGTTTTAGTGGGTGTTTCTGGTCACATATTTAATAAATCCAGAAACCCCAGAGGACAGTGGTTCTTAACCTTCCTAATGGTGCAATCTTTTAATAAAGTTTCATATGTTTTGGTAACCTCCGACCAGAAAACTATTTTCATTGCTACTTCATCACTGTAATTTTGCTACTGCTATGAATCAGGCAACCCCTGTGAAAGGATCCTTGACCCCCAAAGGGGTAGTGACAGACCGATTGAAAACCACTGCTTTAGTCCATCTACACAATTGGTGCTCATTGTTCTAACCCTTTGAGCAGCCACCCCAGGTTGCTCTCTGGCCATTCCCAGATGGGTCACACCTCGTGTCAAACAAGTCTATATGTGAATAAAGGCTGTTAGTCCAGATGGACTAGAGAAATAAATTCATAAACAAGCATATATATATGAGAAAGGTTTATATACAAGAGGAATAGAACATTGAGAAAGCATCCCAACCCAGTCCAGTCCAAGGTCATAAGTCTGATATTAGCCCATATATCTGATACCAGTCTCCCTCTGACTTATGAAGCATGTGCAATGACACCAAGACAATCACAGGCCAGTGGGTGCAAAGTCTTGTGTGTCCAGTGGCAGTAGAAGCAATAGAAGCATCCCAGTGCTGGCAGAGGTGTCCCCATGGCTCCTCGTTTCCAGAGCTCAGGGTCTATCAGCAATATCCAGTGTTGGCAGAAGCATCTCAGTGCTTACAGGGGTCTCTCTGTGACTTCTCTGGCCCCAGAGGTCTGGTTCCATCAGGACAAGCCCATGTGGCTTCTCCTCTGGCTCCTCCAGGTTCCAGGTCTCAGGATCTATCAGCATGCCACCATCTTGTCTTGTCAGTAGACCAACTCCAAGAGACTGAGTCAAGTCTCTCTTCTCCAATTGGGAAATACCATTTGCCAGAATGCTCAGGAGAAAGTCGTGCCCATACAGAGACCTCATTGGCTATCTCCAGATTTACAGGTTAGACTCCATCCCTAGACTCCCAATGATGAAATTGACACATGAATGTATGACTGCCACAGACGTAATGTAAAGAGTCAGAAAGAAGTCAAATTTTCAGTGTGTAGAGGTACTTGTAGGCATTGGGGGTATAATGGTTGGGGTGAAGGAGGTAAAGGCAACTGGGTCACTGTCCTCATGAAGCTTCCAGTTCAGTAGAATGGACAGACAGAAAAGCCTACTACACAGATGAACAATGGAAGAGGTATCTAGCCCACAAGCTGCAGCCATAGGCCCAGGAGACCAAGCAACCACCTCGTCAGGATCGCCACCACACGGCCAGGACCTGATGAATACCCAAAAGTCTCCCTATTGTTTATCCCAATTTTGAACCAATCAGAGAAGTCAAATAAGTATGTTTAACCAACTCTATAGGGTGCCTCACTTCTATTTAGCCGCACTCCAGCTTCCTCATGCCAATGGGCTCCTGAAATCTCCCCGTTTTCCTTCTCAAACTTCCCCATGGCTCTGCCTGCCTGTCTTTGAGCCTCTGCCAGAAGCAAGCCATGGTGCCTGACGTCATCGACATCAGAGCAAGTTCTGAGTAAACATTCTTCGCTTGCTCTCAGTGGGGTGATTTTCTTTAGCTCTCTAATCTCGGCAGAGGGAGTGGAGATCTCGTGTTGACACCTGATCTGGAGACAGTGATCTGGAGAGCAAGAGCTCACAACAAGGACTGGCCTAGGCTATGGGGAGTGGAGGAGGTCAGAGGAGTGTTCCCTGGGGGTGTCGCAGTAAAGTGATTGTAGGAGAAGTGAGTGAGGAATAACTCAGGGGAGGGGAGAGGATGGAGGAGTCGGCATGGAGACAGTGACATATTTGAGGTAGGGAACAGTCAGTAGAGTGACTAGAAATGGAGGTAAGACTCCCCAGAGATGAGGTGGAAAAATCAAAAAAGGCCCAGATCAGCCTGGATCTGATGAGTCACATGAATGATTTTGAATTTTATTCCAAGAACAATGCCAAGTTATTGGGCGTTAAATGGTTAGATTAGAAGTCTCCTTCACAAATGGAACAAGAATTGAATGGTTAGAGCATTCATACAAACCAGTAACAAAAATGCTGGCAGTTCATATGCACTCAGAAGAGCCTCGTGAGCTCTTTCCAAATTATCAGCCATTGGAAATCCTGTAGAATCCAGATCTACTCAGACATATCTAGGATTGTCATATATTAAAATCAACTCAGCTAGCTTGATATTTGACAGATATGAAGAAATGGCTCTGTGAATTTCTCCAATGTTTTACAATGATTTTATGGTGGCTCTCATAGCTCTGATAACCTTCCATACATCATTTGTATCAAGCATATTTGTACACATGTTGCCCTCTTCATTTCCAAGATATTTTCTACATGAGCCCTTGGTGTAGGCTCCTCTTTTCCCCTCCTTTTTTTAATAAATCATTTTATTGGGGGCTGAATTTCTCCAATTTGGTGGGTCTTCTTACAAAGGAACCTAAGAATTTCATCTGATGCTTTTGCTTTTTCAGTCTGTGTTAGTCTGGGTTGGCTAGAGAAATAAATCCAAGGATATTCATATATGTATAGGAAAGACCATTGTATGGAAAAGTCATTGTATATTAAGAAAACATCCCAGCCCAGTCCAGATCAAGTCTGTATGTCTGATATTAGCCCATATGTCCTATACTAGTCTATAAACCCCTCTTTGGATTCACATGACACATGCTATGATGTTGAAAGTGGGAAAATCACAGACCAGTGAGTGAAAAATCTTGTGGATCCAGTGGCAATAGAAGCATCTCAATGCTGGCTCAGGTCTCCATGTAGTTTGTCAACAGGTGGTGGAAAAAGAGAGAGAGAGAGAGAGAGAGAGAAAGAGAGAGAGAGAGAGAGAGAGAGAGAGAGACTGGCTTACCTCTTCTGATGGAAGAATTAAGAGAGAAGTTCCCAGAATCCTCATGAGAAGACCACACCCACAAGGAGACACCATTCCACTGTAACCCAATTGACAGCCTAGACTCCACCCCTTCACTCTATGTATCAAGTTGCCACCAGATTATGTAACTACCACAGCTTCTATCAGGAATCTCTTCACTTTCCTGACAGGTAAGGTGCAGGAGAGGCCGGTGGGTTGTGTTTGGGCTCTGAAGACAGCGGAACTCTGTGTGCTTCCTATCAGCCCTCTTGTGTTTCTCTCAGAAGTGGGGGCTGTTCGAAAAGCAATGCCCTAATCCTGCCCAGAACCATGCTAAAAACTTTGGACATGCAGGTTAACATGACTAGCCAGGGAGTTTGGGAAGAGATTAAATATCAGTTTGAAAGTAACAGCCCGAGAAGGGATTATGTCAATTCACAGAGTTACAGCTAGAGTTTAAAAAAAAAAAAGTCAATTCACAGAGATTACAGAAATCAGCTTCTTGGAGCACACTACCCTTCAGCGTGAACTCAGAATTAGGAAAGGAGTTTCATGTTGAGTCTGGACTGTGGCTGCCTCCTCAGATCCATTCTGCTCCCCTGCCCTCAGCCCCACCCCAACAATCTTATTGGCACATAATTTACATATCATCCAATTCAATCATTCAATCACATCAAGGGGAATTGTACCACCATTACCATATCGATTTCAGAACACACCACCACCACCATGATTAAATCACCTTTAAAATGAGCTGTGCAATCACAATCAGTTCTTGGATTCTGTGCTCCTCCAACCTTCTTTATTTACTCCTGAAATCCCCACTCCCTTCTTATCACCCACCCCCATCTCTGCATTCCCTGTAACCTCTTGTATAAGTTATTATCATTATGCATCCATTCTTCCTGTAGCTTCACAGCTGGGAAACCCAACAGAAAACAAAAATCTCACTAAGGTGGTAAGGATAAAATTATAATAGAATAAACAAAAATACATAGAATACATAAGAAGGGAAAAAAACCATTAACATGCAAAAAGCCAGGGAACAAATTTCTGTCACGGAATAAATAAGAATACTTGCACCCAGAGCAAATTCAGGTCCAATCTGTAGAGAAGGTAACTGAAGTAAGGAGTTTGCTCCAAAATAAGCAAGTTTACAATCATCTCTGCCTGATAGTAAGGCTATTCAAGACTCTTGCTTGTGGCTAGAATGGATCTGCCAGTGCCTCAGTCGGAATAGATTCTCTGCAGATGGGTTTCAGGCTCCCACTGCACCCTCCTTAGCCCTCCAAAAATTGGGTGTTCATAATTTTAGCTCTGATGCTATTCTTCTCACCATATTCAAATTTTGGAATTATCATCTTTGAATCACACAAGCTGGTGTGCTTCTTCTGCATGGACTTCACACCTTGCTTAGATAGTTGCTTGTTTGAATGCAAGCCTTTAAGACCCCAGACACTATTCCGGTTGATAAGTGACCACCATCTTCTCTCTTAACCACCCTTTGATGAAGCACCCTTATCTTCAGTGATCATTTTGTGAAGGTTCGCTTCAA
>PVJH01046399.1:0-11854 GCA_004026705.1 Nesogale talazaci | reverse complement strand
AAATGCCCCACGTGGGTTTTTCACAGTGAGGTGCAATTGGGCTTCGAATCACAAAACAATACCACGGACGTGACGCAAAGTGGGTGTGTGCTTTGTCATGAGCACGACAAAAGACGCGGCGCCGTCATTGTGAAAAGACCAAAGAAAGAAAGAAAGAAAGGTGTAACGAACGTTCGTGATGTCACGCTGAAGGAAACATTGTTCATGATGTCACCCTGAAGGAAACATTGTTCACAGTCTGGTGGGAACCCTTGCCCGCTTTTTTCCGAGCGCCTGCTGTTTTCACACCGGAAAAGAGAAAGAAAGAATGATGAAAAAAAAAAAAAGAAAGAAAAGAGACTTTCCCCCTCCCCTATAATTTTTTTTTCTTTTTTTGCCTTGGAAACATTTTTTGGACACCACCTCCCCCCCCCTTTCCGGGGCCCCTTTGACCAACCGGCCCTCCCGCGCGCCCGCCCACTCAGCCAAGCAGGCTGCCCTCCTTCCAGGTCCAAACAACGTGCCCTCAAAAGAACCAATTTGGGGCCCTGCTCCCGGGAGGCACCTGTGCCTTGGGGGGGGGAGGAGGGAGGGAGGAGGGAGGGAGGAAGGCCTTGGCCCAGGCTCAGGCGAAATCAAGGCCAGGCCGAGGCAGCGCCGGCCCGGCCCCCCTGGACCCGGGCCGAGGGGAGCAGGCGCGCCCCAACCGGAGCGAGGGGAGCCCGCGCCCCCGCCGCCCGCTTTCTCCCGGAGTAATTAAGAGTGAAATCCTCCTCCCGGTGACCCCGGTGCTCCCGGCCCGGGCTGATTTACACATGAAAGGTCCACGGAGGGCCCGGGCTTTCTCCTTTTCACATTCACAATGAGGCGCGGCCTATAAATAAAACCTCTCGGAGAAACAAGAGGCTTCAAAAATGTCTTTGTGTGTGTGTGTGAGAAAGAGAAGGCGGCGGGCCCGAGCGAGCGGGCGAGGGCTTGAAAGGACTGGGCGCGGGGTTGGGGATGAGCACGAAGGCGGGGCGGATCATCGGGCCCCCCCCCCACCCGACCCCCTCTCCCCAAACCCGACCCTCCATCGGGAGTCGATTCCCACTGGCGGCTTCCTCCTCTGCAGCGGCCGGTGGGTTCGAACTGCCGACCACACAGTCCAGCTCTTCACTGTGCCACCAGCTGCTGCTGCTAACCATAATTGTGGTTAAAACAAAACAAAACAAAACACTTTTTTTTGGAGAGCTTTACGGCGCGGGAGTCTCAGAAGCCACCTTGTGCTAAGTGCCCGGGAGGAACTTCTGTTTGTTTGTTTGTTTGTTTGTTTGTTTGTTTGTGGTGGGAGTAGGAGGGCCAGCGCCACTGCTGGAATTGAACCTCCGTCCCACGACGCCACCGAGGAACTTCTAATGGGACCCTGTTCTACCGATCAAGAAACTGAGGCTGAAGGAGCTAGAGACCTGTCCCAAAGGGTGACACAGTGATGTGGGGAGGCAAGCCTGGGGTTCTGAAGCAGGATGAGTGCTGGATACAAATAGTTCTCTCTTTTTGAAAAAAGTCATTTTATGGGAGGCTCATGCAACTCTTTTCCCAATCCAAACATCCGTCCGTTGTGTGCCAAGCCCATTTGTACATTTGTTGCCATCATCATTCTCAAAACATTTGTTTTCTACTTAAGCCCGTGGCATTAGCGTCCCCTTTTTCCCCTCCCTCCCCGCTCCCACCTCCCTGGTGAACCCTGGATAATTTATAAATTATTATTTTGTCATATGTCTCCCTTCATCCTCTTCCCTGCTGTCTGTACCCCGTGGAGGAGGTGATGTGTAGGTCCTTATAAGCGGTTCCCCTTTCTGTCCAGAGCATGACAAGGCTTACAGGACTGTGGAGTGTTTGTCAAAACTCACAGGGCCCTGGAACATTCCCCTGAAATTATCTTTACACCTTAAACAAAAGACAGCCACTGATGTCTTCTCACTCCAAACAGAAGTTGAGTTAGACTAGTTTTTTTAAAAAAAAATTTAAGTGGGCTGAGCCCCAGTGGCATAGTGGTTGTGCACAGGCCTGCGGCCCACTGGGACGGAGGTTCAGTTCCAGCAGTGGGGCTGGGCCTCCTACTCCCACCACCGGAGAGCAGTGATGCCCCCCCAAAAAAAATTTAAGTCTGTCTTGTGTATTATGCTTTTTGAAGAACGATCTCAATGGAGTCAAATTGACAGTGACACCATATAAGTCTCAAGAGGAGCCTTAGGGGGCACAGCGCGTCAAAAAAGGAGGGAGAGGGGCTGAGCCCCGTGGCGTAGGGGCTGTGCGCGGGACTGCGGCCCACTGGGATGGAGGTTCAATTCCAGCTCACAGGGGCAACGGCTGAGCCTCCTATTCCCACCACCTGAGGGCAGTGATGCCTAAAAAAAAAAAAAGGAGGGAGAGAAAGGACTGGAAGAAGTGATATCATCGCTGTCTTTAGGTTGTACCTTCAGAAACGGATGGCTTGGTGTACGTTTTGCTGTGGTGTATTTTCTCAACAAGAAAAAAGACCCTCACAGAACTTTACACTATGAGGGAGAACTTTACTCTAGTCAATGTCTCCTGTCAGAGACCTGACTTTTTTTTTTTGGGGGGGGGGGGATCACTGCTCTCCGGCAGTGGGAGTAGGAGGCCCAGCCCCACTGCTGGAATTGAACCTCCGTCCCAGTGGGCCACAGTCCCGCGCACAACCACTATGCCACCGGGGCTCACCCCCGAGACCTGACTTTTAAAAGGCCAAAATAAATGTATTGGATATTTACTATTATTATTTAAAAATAAGCACAGATTAAGGCGATAGAAATTTCGCAAGGCGATTTGCTTATTCCCTCTGTATCCTCAGGGCTGTGGGCTGGATGCTCAGTAGATACCAAACTGTATCCCTCTTTCTCCCTCTGTAAAATGAGGGCTGGATGAGGCCTGAAGGAGAACTTCTCCCAGTGCGCTCAGAGGTCACCCCTGTGGGAAGCCCTCCAGGCTGCGACTGGGGCCTCCTCTCACACCCCGTGACCCCTATCCTGCGTTGATCGCACTGGTTCTCTGTGTCCTCCGTCTGCCCACTCACATGCTCTCTGTGGAAAGGACCCCTGTGTGCTTGGTCATCTCGGTACCCCCAGTGCTGGGCACCTAGCAGGTAGAAGGTCTGACGAACGAATGATTCGATCCTTCTGGTCTCTGGTCTTCGACTGAATCATGCTGGTATTGACCGGAGCTGGGCCTGAGAACAGAACCTATGTATTCGAGGGAGCTGAGGTGAAAGGTCTGACTTCAGAGGCCAGAAAGAAAAACAAAAGGCCCCTGAGACCTCTACGGGGAACTCAAGACTCCTTGGGTCCAGGAGGGCTCCCAGAGCAGATGGTTTGGGGCAGCCCGAGAGCACACAAGCTGCCTGTATCTGAGGCTGGGGTGGGTGGAGGCACGTGATGGGGCCCCTGCTACTTCTTAGCTGTCACTCCGTCTTCCCAGCTGCGGCTTTTATAGGTGCAAATTGGGAGGAGGCTCCCTTCAGCACGTTCATGAAGAAGGGGAAGGGGCTGAATGAGATCCAAGGGCATGGTGCTATTGCTTAGCCACCTGGGAAAATTTTCCACTCCCTAGCGTTGTCCCCTTGCCTTCAGAATGTTTTCCACCTCCAGGAACCCTTAGAGCTGCCCAGAATGAGCAGGACTCAAGCAGAACATGGGGAGACCGCAGGGGTTCAAACAGGAGAGGGGTCCACCAGGCCGCCTCCTTTCACCACTCTCACTCCATCTGCGTGCCGAGCTGGTGATCCAGGAGACTGGGCGGTATGAAGAAGGAGGCAGCAGTATGGGGGAAAGGCTCTTTATCAACCTGTGACCCAACCCAGCTTGCTGCGAGGGAAGAGGACGCGGAAGTGTTTGCTGAGAAAGACCCAAGACCACAACTCAACGGAAAGCGGACGTCCACCCTCACCTCTGGACCAGTAAACAACACCAGGAACCACAGAGAACAGATTGAAGTTGGCCAGGGTTTCCGCTTACTGGGGTCTGCAACATTTGCCCAGGCAATCAGCCATGAGGAAATGTCTTGCCATAGGCAAAACCGCTGCCTCAAATAGCTTCAAAGTGTTAAAAAAAAAAAAAAAAAACCTACTGTGGGCAACATAGGTACAATGATGCTCAATGCAGTTGATGTATGGATTGTTATGCGATGTAAGAATGTGCTTGACACCTGGATGGATGGATTGTGATCTGTAAGATCTGTAAGAGCCTCCAATAAAATGATTTAAAGAGAGAAAGATAGAGAGAGAGAGAGAGATATGTCAGAGCCCCCAATAAAAGGATTTTTAAATAAATAATAATATATTCAGTTCCGGCTGAGCCCCGGGGGCGTAGTGGTTGTGCGCGGGACTGCGGCCCACTGGGATGGAGGTTCAATTCTGGCTCCCAGGAGCAAAGGCTGGGCCTCCTACTCTCACCACCAGGGCAGTGATGCCTAAAAAAAATAAATAAATAAAATAATAATATATTCAGTTCCAAGATATTGTGTGTGTGTGTGTGTGGCATCACTGTCCTGGTGAGAGTAGGAGGCCCAGCCTTGCTCCTAGAGAGCTGCTGCTGGATTTGAACCGTCAGCCCTTTGGGCTGCAGTTCTGCACACAACCACTACGCCACCGGGGTTCAGCCCAAGATATATTTTTTAAAGTGTTAAAAAAAAAAAAGGGGGCTGAGCCCCGGTGGCGTAGTGGTTGTGCGTGGGACTGCAGCCCACTGGGATGGAGGTTCAATTCCGGCTCCCAGGAGCAAAGGCTGGGCCTCCTACTACCACCACCTGAGGGCAGTGATGCCAAAAAGAAAGAAAGAAATAGATCCTGGACTGCCAGAAGTCCAATGACATCTCTGTCTTGGGAGAAGGATATCCAGAATGTTCCTTCACGGTGAAGGTGGTCCCAGACTTTGTCTCATGTAATTTGGACATGTCTTCAGGAGAGACAAGACCCTGGCCATCAGGCTCAGTAAAGCAGGGGGTCAGGGAAAAGGAGGGGTGCCCTCAAGGAGATGAATGGAAACTGAGGCTACCACAACGGACTCCAGCATCACCGTGGTGAGGACAGCCCACCATCCAGCAGGTTTGTTCTGTTGTGCACAGTCTCTGTGACTTGGAACCGGCTCTCCAACATCTAACGGCGACAGTCAATGAGTCCCAAGATGACTGGGGGAGCGGTGGAGTTCTTGCCTCCCATACACGTCATCTGGGTTCCATCTCCGGTCAGTGAACCTCAGGCAGAACCATGACTCATGTATCAGCGGAGGCTGGTGCGGGGTGATGGAGTCCAAGAGGTTCCACTGGAGCTTCTGGACCAAGACAGGCTATGAAGAAAGGTCTGATAAACCCGAAGTAAGGATCACCACAGTCCGATGACCGCAAGACGGTGAAGAGGGTGCTGGACCAGGCCGCCGTCCGTCGAGGCTGCACAGCCGCAAACAGCAACAACAACGTGAACTATTCCTGAGATGTACCGAGTATTGGCTCTATGCAAAAATCCTCCCAAACAGAGCCAGCAGGTAACATCATAACAAGCAGAGAAAAGACTGGAGCTGTCCAGGGTTTCCTCTTGCTTGGCTCCTCAGTCAATGTTCGCGGAAGCAGTCGTCAAGAGACCCAAAGATGCATGGCCATGTGTAGATCCGCTGCACCAGGCTTCCCTAAAGTGTTGAAGAGCCAGGATGCTCCTTTGTGGATTAAGGCACACGTGGCCCAAGCCAGGGCATCTTCAACTGCATATAGAAGTTGGACATGGAATAAAGAAGGCCGAAGAAGAATCTATGCCTTTGAATGGTGGTGCTGGAGAAGACTATGGCCGGTATGATGGGCTTCTTCCTGGAAGCTCAGCTAGAACGTTCCTGGGAAGCAAGGCTTTCTCACGTATTTTGAAACACGCTCTCGGGAGAGGCCAGCCCCTGGAAAGGGACATGCTGCCTGGCAAAATGGAAGGGCTATGTGGCAGTCATGTAATCTGGTGTCACTTCCAGGGTTGGGAGTGTCGGGGTGGAGTCTAGCCTGTCAATCTGAAGATAGCCAAGGAGACCTCTGTGTGGGCATGGCTTTTTCCTGAGGATTCTGGGAAATCCAGTCGTATTTCCCTCTTGGAGGTGAGAGACTTATGACTCATCCATTGGAAGCACTCTACTGACAAGACTCCAGGCTGACTGCCTGTGAGACATCCCAGAGGAGATGCCACATGGACTTACCCTGATGGAGCCAGACCTCTGAAGCCGGAAAAGCCACGTAGAGACTCCTGCCAGCGCTGAGATGCTTGAAAAACCACAGAGAGGCTCCTGCCGGCGCTGAGATGCTTCTGCCAATACCCAAGACTCTGCACCCACCGGCCTGTGATTGTCCTGGTGTCATTGCCTGTGCTTCGTGAGTCTGCAGAGGACTTATGGATTGGTATCCGACATATGAGCTAATATCGGACTTCTGACCTTGGACTGGACTGGGCTGGGATGTTTTCTTGATGTACAGTTACAGTTGTATATAAACCTCTCCCTTATATACATCTGTGTGTTTATGAATTTCTTTCTCCAGTCTACCCGGATTAACACAGGCAGTGAAAAAGAGGAAGACCTCAACACGACGGATGGATGCAGGGATTGCAACAAAGGGCTCAGACGTCACAACAGTCGTGAGGAGGGTACGGGAGCAGGGCCGGGTGGGGTTCGTTCGGTGGTGCACAGTCACGTCACCATGAGTGGAACCAGCGCCATGGCACTGGGAGCAACAGCTCTGTTCCCAGCACTTTACAAACATCTTCTCAGGGGGTTGTCCCCTTCGCCTTGTGCAGTAGGTTTGTTATGAGTCTGGCTGTCCAGACAGGAAACCGAGGCTCAGAGAGGTGCAGCGACTGGTCTGAGATCCCAGCCTCCATGTCCAAGACCGGGATGCAGATCGCCAGTGACTAACCAATCCCCAGCGAACTGGCAGAGCCCTGCCAGCATCCCCAGGCATTTCCCTGCACACACTGCAGGTCCCCACCCCAAAGGTTCTCTCTGCAGCTGGCCTGGGGTGCGGAAGCCTCAGAATTTGCATTTCTAACAAATTCCCAGGTGCTGCTGCTGCTGCTGCTGCTGCTAGGCCTGGAGCTCACTCAGAGGCCACTGCCTGACACCAAGATTTCACTACTGTCATTATCCCAATTAAGCACGCTATGGCATGTCCAGACGACCGCAACAGGCTCACAGCAGAGAACTTGAAGCCCAGTAGAGTTGACTTTGCTCTTGGCGTAGATGCTCCTATATACATAATGACTCTGGTGAGAGTAGGTGGGAGTGGTAGCGGGACCCCCTCTGGCCTCAGGGGTGGAAGAATCTGTGGTTTGTGTAGGCCATTTCTCAGCACGGCAGATTTTAAAGTTAGACTGGAGCATGTAAGGCATGTCAGGATGTTTGGTTTTTTTTTTGGCATCACTGCTCTCCGGCAGTGGGAACAGGAGGCCCAGCCCCACTGCTGGAATTGAACCCCATCCCAGTGGGCCGCGGTCCCACGCACAGCCACTACGCCACCGGGGCTCAGCCCGGGATGATTTTTAGGATTTCCTGCTTCCCTTGGTTTTCTTTACATCAGATCGAGTCAGAAAGCTTCTAGTACAGATTTTTAAAAGAACTACAACAATGGAGAAGAGAAGTAGATGATGCGGGCTGAGCCCCGGTGGCGTAGTGGTTGTGCGCGGGACTGCGGCCCACTGGGATGGAGGTTCGATTCCGGCTCCACGGAGCAAAGGCGGGGCCTCCTACTCCCACCACCTGAGGGCAGTGATGCCCCCCCCCCAAAAAAAAAGAAGTAGATGATGCCTATTTATTAGTTTTTACTTACTAACCCCTTTCCAATCAATGCGACCTTTATCCTGGCACAGTACTTGAAGGTGTATTGGTCGTTTTCAAGTCCAGGTATTTAACTCTCACAATAAGACTGGGCAGCAAGCTCTGAAGAGTAAGGGTGTCACGGAGAGGAGGAAGGTGCACCTGCCCCAAGACATGGTGTTGGCAACTGCCTCATATGCCACAATCCAAGTGAGCATGAGAAGGCAGGGTTCCGAGTTGGAGGGCGGTGATAATTGCACGCCTATTCTTCATATGACCGAATGACCCGGTGATGGGATGTGTAAAGATGCCCATAGAACCGCTGTTCAAAAGTTGGAGAATGAAAAAGAAAGACCACAGATGCATGTAAAACAAATCATTTTACTGGGGGGCTGTGCAACTCTCATCACAATCAAGACATACATCTATTGTATGCAAAGCACGTTTGTCCATTGGCTGCCATCAGCATTCTCAAAACATCTTCTTTCTACTTAAGCCCTTTATTAGCTCCTCATATTTCCCCTCCCTCCCCGCTGCCCCCTCCCTCAGAACTGATACATTTAAACTATGGATTTGGCAAAGAATATTGAAAGTACTGTGGACTCCCCGAAGGACAGACAGGTCTGTCTAAAGTACTGCTAGAATGCTCTTTAGAATCCATGTTAGTCTGGGTAAACTAGAGAAACAGATCCACAGAAACTCATAGGTATGTAAGACAGAGTATTGTTTTGTTTTGTTTTTTAGGGCCTCACTGCCCGGGTGGTGGGAGTAGGAGGCCCAGCCTTTGCCCCTGTGGAGCTGGAATTGAACCTCCATCCCAGTGGGCCGCTGTCCCGCGCACAACCACTACGCCACCGGAGCTCAGCCCAAGAGAGAGTTTTATATAAAGGATAAGCATACACTGAGAAAGCATCCCAACCCAGTCCAGTCCAAGCCCATAAGTCCAACATTAGCCCATATGTCCCACACCAATCTACAAAGCCCTCCCCAATCTCACAAAACACATGCAATGAAGCTGACTGCAGGAGGAAAGCTGAATCAGTGAGGGTGTGAGCCTCTCAGCACTGACAGGGTCTCCACGCAGCTGCTCCAGCACCCACGGCTGCATTGGGGTAGGTCCATGCAACTTCTCCTCAGGAAAATCTCCACAGGAAGTGAGCCTTGCCAGCTGAAGCAGGGAACTGGCTAAGGCAGCTGCACCCTGGTCTGACCATCAGAGAGCGAGAGACCCGAGAACTAGAAAGGCAAGCCTCACCCAGCCATTTATCGCGCCACCCTTCAATTAATCTCACCTGTGTTTATCTGCCAGGTTGGCACAGTCAACCTGAGCTAGCTCAGAACCAAAGATGCCGAGACTTCGTCTCACAGCCGCGTTCTCAGGAGGGACCAGTCCCTAGAAAGAGACGTCAGTGAAAAAGAGGAAGACCTTCTACTTCATCACTTGTCATTTTGCTGCTGTGATAAATCGGGCGACCCCTGTGAAAGGGTCATTCGTCCCCCAAACGGGTCTCAACCCAAGATTGGGAACTGCTGGTCTAACCACGGGTCCTCAAACTACTGCCCGAGGGCCACATGCAGCCCACTGAGAACATTTATCTGGCCCGCCAGATGTTTTTGCCACCGCTGCCTGTCCTGCGTAGTAGCCGACTCATCCTGGGCCCACAGTGAATTTGTTCACCGTTTTTGTTTTGGTTTTTTAACTATAACCCATTCCTCCAACAGTCTGAGGGACCGTGAACTGGCCCCCTGTTTAAAAAGTCTGAGGACCCCTGCAAGGCCACCTCCATTCCCCAAAGAGCAGAAACAGCTGACCTCCACATGGCTCTTTCGGAGAACGAAGCCAAGGGGCTCTGTACAGAATGAACCACACCTGGTAACCATTCGTGTGTTCGACCAAGTATTCACCCAATAATCAGGTTTAAATGCCTGCCACGTGCAGGGTGCGGTCTGGCCCATGGGGTCCTGGGGAAGGGGGGGGCTGTCGTGGGTGGCTTCTGCCCTGAAAGCAGCCCTGTGTGTTGTCTCTTTCCTCCACCTCCCCTGGGCCAGACTCTGACTGGGCAGATTCCCAGGCCCTGGTCAGTCCTACAGAGTCAAACTCTCTGGAGGGTTGGAGCTCAGGCATCTGCTTCTGACGTGCCTGGAGAAGAGGGCAGGCTAAAGAAGGAGCTGGCGCCCTCTCCTTCCCACCTCGGTGTCCGCCAGTAGCCCCCAACCTGGAGGCCAGCCGGTGGGGGCTGAGAGGTTGCCAGGGAAGACTTCTTCGAGAGGACAAGGAAGGGGTGAGTGGTGGAAGAGACCCAGCTCAGGCACTTGTAGGGCTGAGGCTGCTGGTGTGGGGCCTGGAATAGACTGTGTGTGACTCCGGGTGAGGCCCCTATAGAATAGCGCTGGCTTTCTGGGATAGCATTCTTTTTTCTTTCTTTCTTTTTTTTTTTTTTTTTAAATTTTAGGCATCACTGCCCTCTCGTGGTGGGAGTAGGAGGCCCAGCCTTTGCTCCTGTGGAGCTGGAATTGAACCTCCATCCCACTGGGCTGCAGTCCTGCGCACAACCGCTACGCCACCGGGGTTCAGCCCTGGGCTATCATTCTTACAGAGGAAGGAAAATCAGGTCTTTCACCCATAGAGCTGTCGGCTGGGTTCAAACCATCCAACTTTGGGTGGGTGAGCAGTCGAGCATCCAACCACTGCACCACCAGGGTTCCTAGTGATGGCGGGCGAGGTGTATTACTAAGAACCCACAGAGAAGGCTGCATCCCCAGAGGCGAGGATGGCCCTGGGGCTCAGAGGATTCAGGATGGCTTTGCAAAGGCGGGAACCTGGTTTCCTACCTCCAGATAACAAACACCCGCCCCCTCACACTGGCAAGAAGATAAAGGCCGTAGGTGCTGAGCATCTGGGCTGGCCCAAGGGGTGTGGCCTCCCGGATGTTAGAGGCCTCTTATCAGTAGCCAAGGAAAGGTGGGGGGGAGCCGGGTCCTCTTCTAATATGGGTCCTGTTTTCACCTCCATTGTCAATGCTAAGCCTTTGTTTGTTTGCTAAGTCTTTCTATCTGGACTCCGCCGGCTAATGGTGACATTTGAATAAGTGGAGGAGAATCCCTTTGTAAAAGGACCCGGGGAACACCTGCTCCTTAGATCCACCCTATTAGAGAGAGCAGGCTCAGGCTCTCAGCCCTCTCAGAAAGCTGCTCATAGCCTGATGGCTGGGCCCTCATGGATCATAGCATCCCAAGCTATCCTGAATTCCAGTCCCACCACCACCGCTTTCTAATTAGGTGTCCGTGGACACCATTCACTGAAGCTGCCAAGGCCTTCCCTTTTCCCATCTGGAAAAGGAGGGTCGTAATCGTCCTATGAGCACTCAAGAAGGAACCCTCGTGACTCATTGATTACCCATTGGAGTACCACCTGCAAAGCTGCAGTTCAAACCCACCAGCCGCTCCAGGGGGGAAAAGACGAGGCTTTCAACTTCAGCAAAGATGGGCAGCCTTGGACACCCCCACGGGCAGTTCTCTCAAAACTCAAGGGTCCTGCGTCGATGTCTTGAGGCAGGGTAAGGCAGGGTAGACCTGCCCCCTGCGTGTTTCTGGGGCTGCCACTTTTTCCAGGAGGAGAAAGTGCCGTCTTCTTCCAAAAGGGCCTCTAGGCGCCTAACTCGTCTAAATAGACTTAACCGCAGTGAGTTTGCTTATTTCTTTATTTTGAGGTTTCCACGATGAAGGAAAAGGGAGTCCTTTTCTGAGTGTGACCAGAGACGGTCTTCTTCACCCAGGACCCCTGATCTTGAAGGGGGAAGACAAGCGATCTCTCGCTAAGATGAGACGCTACCACGGGAGGCGCTGTGGAGCACAGTTCTGCTCTGGAGTCAGAATCAAGCCAACGGTGACCCATGTAAGGAGAGATATACCACCAAGTCCTAGTTTAGGAGGGAAGTCCCTGGGCAGAACAATCAGGGAAGCACTCAACACCCAGAGGTACCTCGGAAGAAAGGACTGGCCATTTAAATAGGCTCCAGCCATGGAAACCCTATGGGGCCATT
>PVJH01046398.1:0-11760 GCA_004026705.1 Nesogale talazaci | reverse complement strand
GGGGCTGGGCCTCCTACTTCCACCACCGGAGAGCAGTGATCCCCCCCCCCAAAAAAAATAAAAAACATCACAAAATAATTTGCATTGTTGAAGGAGAAACAATTTGCTATGTAAACAGTGCTATAAAGCACAATAAAGGCTGAGCCCCGGTGGCGTAGTAGTTGTGTGCGGGACTGCGGCCCACTGGAATGGAGGTTCAATTCCAGCAGTGGCTCCACAGGAGCAAGGGCTGGGCCTCCTACTCCCACCACCAGAGGGCAGTGATGCCCACCCCCCCTCCAAAAAAAGAGCACAGTAAAATATTGAAAAAGAATACTGAGTTCATAATAGCTACTGCCATTATCATATTTTAGTTGATATGAAGAAATGGCTTTTAAACATTTCAAATGAAACAAAGCTTAAAAACATCAGTAATTGTGAACATTTTTAAAACTTACTAAAGGCTCAAAGATACTTTCTTCCCTCTTTTTAAAAAATTTTCTTTTCTCTTTAGGTGATACGAGACTATAATCTCCAGCTGTTTTTACAAGAGAATGCTGTATTTCACAAACCTCAGCCTTTCCAGTTCCAGCCTTGTGACAGTGATACTGTAAGAAAATTCAAGATTTCCATTTTATTTGCTTTCAGAAGTGTTTGTGCTCCAAGGACTGTTAATTATGAGTAAGGAAGATAATGAAAGCTGAATGTGTCTTATTAATCTTAGGACAAATCTGTGAGGATTCAGAGAAACTAATCTTTCTTCTTTCTAAATTATAATAAATAGCATTTCCAGTATATCTGTTCTCACAATTTTCTACAAAATGATGTTAAATTATAAATTATAACAATCTGAAAACTGAGGGAAGAAAAAAAATACTCATTTAAAATTTGAGTATAAAGCATATCTTCTATCAAAGTTTTCACATACTACATGCCCATCTAAGGAAAACAGTGATTAAACTTTAAATAGAATGGAATTCATAAACATAGTAATAAATATGTACATGTAAATAATTTGATTGGCTTTAGTAAAAATTATAGATCTCTTAGAATTTCTTGAAGGTATCTTAGAATGTTAAAGTACTAACAAAAACCCCAAATTGCTTATTTTTTGAGGTCAATATAGTTAGGATCGCTTAATGTTATTCATACATTTTCCCCCTTGCATTTATGAAGTGTTCGTCTTATTTGAATGTTTTTAAATTCTAATTCGATAGCCTTCCAAAAGAGAAATTTGACATCTACAAATGGGGAAGCACAAGTTGGCACAACTAGCATATTCCCTTGATAGAACAAGCCAAGAAAAAAGTCCAATTATATGTAGAAAGCCTTTTGGTAAGCCTGGAATCAAAACCAGAGGAGTTTATAATAGTTTCAATGTTTAATGTTATCAGTTTAGTAGAAATTCCTTTGTTAGAGCCATCATCATTACTTTTTTTTTGACATTGTAATTTTTTACATTGCTCTTCTTATATAACCATTCCTATATCGTGACTATATAAAGAATACAGGAACTCCAGATTTTAATACTTTCTTTCACAGCAGTGCCCTCTTTTATCAGTCAACTTGAGCTTGATTGACTTAGTGATGCTGTCCTATAATTGGACTTCGGAATTAATAGGACACTAGAATGTACAGGATATGGACAATATTTGTGTCAAACGACAGAAAACTGACTTATGTGAGATCACTTGTCTTTGCCCATTTTCCTCAGAAAAATCAAACTAACAGTGACCCTCATCTCATTTTCCCAAAGCCCAATTAGAAACACCAAAAGACCCACTGCTGTAGAGTTGATTCCACTCTCACAGTGACGTAGCGGGACAGAGTTAGACCTGATCCCTTGGGTCCCAAGACTGTAAAGCTTGACTGGAGTTGGCAGCCTCGTCTCTCTCCCTTCACGTAGCTGATGGGTTAGAGCCCCGTAGTTAGCAGTCCGGTGCTTAAACCACTGTGCCAGAGAGCAACTCTAAAAACTCTTCTTTCTTTCTAGACACGGTGCTGAGCTATTGTGTCCCTGTTTTCCTTAAAATTCTAACTCTGTGCTGTTTTCTGTCCTTGTGCAATCCTGACTGGGCAGAGTTTAACAACCGCCCAACTGGTGGATATTGAGCTCTCCCCTGTCAGTGCTCTGAGAATGATCATAGCTGAGGTATATGGGGTTTGGGCCAGGGGTGGGAGGGATGGCATGTGTGGGTTTGCATGTTAATGGTGGGTGGAGCTTGGTGTGGGGTTGGAAGTCATATATACACTGAATGCATTAGCTGTGGCTCCCCACTTTTCCAGTGTTAAAATGAGCGATTTTCTGTACTATTTATTTGGGAAAGATTGAGCTGCTGGGTTAGCTTCCCAGCATCTCTGAAGCATCTTACTTTCCTCAGCAGCAGTGCTGAAAGACCCTGAGAGCGAATCTTGCTGATCTCACTTGTTCAAAAGTAAGCCTAGAAAGGGAGGGATCGTCTCAGAGTAATTCAGTGAGTTAATGACACATTACTGCCTGTGCTGCAGTCTTTCCTTAAAGCAGCTTAAAGCAGCTTTCTTCTGAGAAGAAATGTCCTGCAGTTTGTTTATGAAAATAGGAAAGCAGGCTGAGCCCCAGTGGCGTAGTGGTTGTGCGCGGGACTGCGGCCCACTGGGATGGAGGTTCAATTCCAGCTCCAGGGAGCAAAGGCTGGGCCTCCTACTCCCACCGCCAGAGGGCAGTGATGGCCCCCCCCAAAAAAAAAGAAAATAGGAAAGCATAAATACCCAGTTTTATAAAAATCATATTCAAATTTCAGATATTAAATGCACCTTTAATCATTTTGGAAATTTTAATCATTTTATTTGGGAACTTGTGCATCACTTATCACAATCCATACATACATACACCGTGCCAGCTACCTTCGCATGCCTGCTGCCGTCATCACACTCCAGGTGTCTGCTTTTCCACTTGAGCCCTTGACTCCAGCCTTTCATCTTTTCCCCTCCCTCTCCGCTACCCCCCTCGCCAATCCTCAATACTTTATAAATTATTATTACTTTGTCATATTTTACACTGCCCACCATCTCCCCTCACCCACTCCTCCACTGTCCATCCTCCAGGTAGGAGGTTCTGTGTAGACCCTTGTAATTGGCTACCCCTCTCCACCCCACCTACCCTCCACACATCTGTTTTTTGGAAATTTTTAAACTATAAAATATACTTCAAATGGTTTTTGCTCTGTGTAGAAGAGTATTATTTTTTATTTGTGAGCCTGGAGCAATGGTGTCCCGTGGGGTGGTAGCACTGCACTGACGTGTCATGAGAATGGGTGTATCAGTCAGCCCCCTATTAACCCATGCTTCCTAGCGGGTGAGTGCAGGGTCTGTGGGACGAAGGAGCTCCACTGTCTATAGTTGTTTCTGACATCCCCCTTACTCACATCCTCTTCTGTAAAGCATGTGAGGATTGCTACTACGTGCTCAGGTGCAGGCCCTGACTTCTATGATGTCACTGGCATGTGCTCAGTAAACCCAGCACAGTAAATGTTGAATGCAGTAGAATGGTGCGGGGCCCCACAGCTTTATGGGGTATATTTTCCCACTTCAGCTGTACAGTGATTTTTAGTAAATTTGCCATGTTGTGCAACCATCATCACAGATACATTTTATACTAGTTTCATAATTACAATAGCATTTCTGAAGTTCAATTACTGTTCCATTCTCACACCTAACCCTGACAACCACGTGTCTTCTCACTCAGTGTCTCCCTGCCCCGAAACAGAACACCCTTTGCCATTATGTTAATTCAGAATCCTAGTGGCCTTGTAGGACAGTAAACTGCCCCCGCAGGATCTCCAAACCCATCAGTCTGTCTGGTAGCAGACTGCTGTATCCTTGTCCTATCTCTTACTCTACACTGTAGTACAGAGAAGGTAGCTATGGATTTGCGCCTTCTAGATCCTTCACATAAATTGAATCATGCAGGGTGTGGGCTCTGATGTTTCTCATCTTTCATTTGACATAATATTTTTGAGATTTGTCCTTAATGTGTATTAGTAGTTCTTTTTTTTTTTTGCTCAGGAGTATCCGATTGTTTGGCTAAAGCATTTTTAATCGTTTTATCATTTGATATATATTTAGGTTGCTTCTACTTTAGGCTATGAGTAATGCTACAAAGGATTGTGTGCAAGTCTTTGTATAGAAAAATAAACATTGTGGGGCTGAGCCCCGGTGGCGTAGTGGTTGTGTGCGGGACTGCGACCCACTGGGACGGAGGTTCAATTCCAGCAGTGGGGCTGGGCCTCCTACTCCCACCACCGGAGAGTAGTGATGCCCGCCCCCCAAAAAAAAAGAAAAGAAAAGAAAAAGAAACATTGTGAAAAAATACTTTGGGGTACATACTCAAAAATGGAATTGTTGGGTCATATGATAAAGTTATGGTATTTTTAACTTTTTAAGAAATCATCAAACTTTTTCCAGCATAGGTGTATCATTTTATATACTTGCCAGTGATATCTGAGGTTCTCAAATAGCCCCACCCTCACTAATATTAATGATTGCTTTTTAGCTTATTGCCATCCTGATGACTATGCAGTAGTCTCTCACTGTGACTTGGCTTTGCCTTTCTCGAAGGACAAGTGATGCTGAGCTTCATTTTGTGAGCTGCTTATCTGTTCCTGTGTCATCTTTGCTGATACTTCTTTTCATATCTGTTGCCGTTAGTTTTTATTGATTGGTTGTCTTATTGTGGATTAGATCCTGACAGTGAAATTGAAGTTTATTCTATTGAGATTGAGAAATGATATGCCAAGTAGTAAAAACAACAAATAATTCATTGAACAATTATTCTATGCAAAGCATTTTTTTAAATTGCATACTTGTGTTATATTTAATTCATTTAATTTAGTTCATTTAATTCTTAGAGCAGCCACTATGATACGGGGCCTATTTTGCCCTCATGTTACAAAGGAGGCAACTAAGAAACATGTTCCAGATCACTTTGGAGATGAGCCAGAGAAATTGAAAAGTGCACAACCCATACCTAAAATGGGAAATCGTTTTGTGATAGCAAGATCTTGAGGTGGTAGAGGAGAAATTGAATAGAACCATAAATGTAAATTGCATCAAGACTGTGTTTGAGTTAAAGTATAGTAAATAGTAGATGGGATATATTCAAGGAAAACAGTAATATGGTTGGGTTAGTGACAAATGCATTCCCCTTGTAGAACAATGTTACTCTTTAATTCCATTTTCCGTTTCATAATTGGAATTAGGAATATTAACTGTTGATGGATTTAACACATTTGTTCCACAGATCCTAAATGTGTATCACCGTATTTCATTACCTTGCAGAGAAGGTCATTCAATGCATATCTGATGTAGATGAGTTGTGGTTAGGGCCATTGAGTGAGCACTGGCATCCAAGGAGGGACCCTTGTTTGTACAGGAGACACTGACTACCGGGCCTTGCACCATCTTCCCGACTGTTTTTTTGAGCCTGCTGTTGAAGCCACTGTGTTAGCCCATCTCATTGAAGGTCTTCTTTACTAAATATGGTGTGCTTTTTCAAGGACTGAGCTGCCCTAATGAGATGTCAGAAGTACATAAAATGAAGTCTTCTTCACTTTTAAGGAACATCCTGGTTGTGCTTCCTCCAAGACAGGTTTTGTTCATTCTTCTGGCATCTATTGTCAAAGTTGATACCAGCTCATAGTGACTGTATGAGACAGGATAGAACTGCCCTTATGAGGTTCTGAGACTATAACATTTGCAGGAGTAGAAAGCTCTGTCTCTCTCCCTCTCAGCTTCTGGGAGTCTCCAACAGCTGACCCTGCAGATAGCAGGCCAACGAGTAACCACTACACCAGGGCTCCTTGTTCCGGCATCATGGTACTTTCAGTGTTGTTCACCAACATCATAATCAGATGCATCTCCCCTTAGGTCTTCCTTATACATGCATAGGAGGTGATTGAAAACACTGTGGTTTAGGTAAAGTATAGTAAGGTCTATTTAAGAAAGCCACGGAAGTGTTAAAGTTATCATGGTAAAATAACTTAATGTATTCTAAAAATTTTCATGTAATGCTAATTGATGTGTTCCTTGCTTTTTTTTGGGGGGGGGCATCACTGCCTCTGGTGGTTGTGGGGGCTACCCAGTGCTGCTCCTGAGAGCCACCGCTGGATTTGAACCACCAAACCCGCGGGCTGCAGTCCCGCACTCAACCACTTACGCCACCAGGGCTCAGCCCCGTTCCTTGCTTTTTTTAAAAAAAAAAAAATCTTTGATTTTATACTTTATAATATAATCTTGAGCTGTTTAGGGGATTTTTTTTGTTCATTTGTTGTTTTGTTTTTAATTTAGAGGTTGTTTGGGCGGGGAGGGGGCTTTTAACATATGGTTACTCGGACTCATGCTTTTTGATGGTATACCAGAAAGAACTAGGCAGAATAATTTTATACAGCCACAAGTATGTCTATTCCGTACAATCATAGGATTAAAGGGGAAATCAGCATTGATCATATAGCAAAGAACTGATTCGTGACATATCTAATGTAGTAGTTCAGTAGCTGTGTCATATGGTTAAACTGAAGGGAGATTTTCTTGGCTATACCTAACAATTCCAAATAGTCAGCAATTCCATTTGTCTTTTATTTCAATCTTTTCCTCATTTTTATAGAGAATCAATCATTTCGCATGTGACTTTTCTCTAAACTCATACTATTCATCAGATGAAGCAAGAAAGTAAAAAAAATCCTTTTAGAAAGAGTAAACTGAAGACTTTTGATGATTATTCTGAAGAGTATGGAACATACCCTAGAATTACCGACCCCCCAAATAAAGCTATTCTGTGAGGGAGAACTGACAAGTACTTCAATTCAGCTCTCTGTATTAGAAAGCCATACAAGTGTCACCTGGGCGTACTGAGTTAGAGGTTCTAAGGT
Organism: Nesogale talazaci; assembly: GCA_004026705.1. Taxonomy (NCBI): domain Eukaryota; kingdom Metazoa; phylum Chordata; class Mammalia; order Afrosoricida; family Tenrecidae; genus Nesogale; species Nesogale talazaci. The sequence continues at coordinate 4,876 of PVJH01046398.1, read as the reverse complement.
TTTGTGCACTGGGGCTTCATGGGAGTCGGGAGTTGAGTCATTGCTGTCCCATGTACTAACTACATGTCCGTATTCATATTTAACCTCAATGATTCAACTTCTTCGTGAAGAATCACTACCTACTGGGTTGGGAAATAAGACACTTCAGTGTTTGATTCAATTCTGGCACATAGTAGGTACAGAATCAATGTTGACTATCTTACCCCTCTTTGTATTTTTCCACAAGATAAGCACATACACATATTTTATTTTACTTAACTGTTTCTTCTAGTTACTGCAGGATGATGCCAAAATATCAAATTGAGATCAGAGAGATTTTGAAATCTTCCAATATTATCTCAGTCATAGCTTTTAGCTCTCTGCTCACAGTGGATTTATCGCTGAAAGTGCCTTGGGATTTATTCTCGTTTTATTCTAAAATATTTCACTCTACAACCTCTTTTCTTCACAATATATAAGCCTTAACTACAGTCTGTGTGTAATAAACAGAAACTATTCGCTAACAATTTCATCCTTACCCTTCTGAAGTAGACAGCTTACACAAACTGCCCTACCTGCATCGGGGTGGCACACCCTTTCCTTCCAGAGACTAGTAATTGGTGTCTTGAAGGGTATTTCCTCCTGTCCTATAATAGAGGACATGCTCAACCTGGATGGGAAGTAAATACATGGAAGGGGGGCTCATCCACAAAATGCAGATGAACATGAACTGCACTGCACAGTCAGGACGAACAAGGCAGCCTTTCCCCGAGATTCCTGGTGGGTAAAGGAAACCCTTTTCTCTTTATTTTCATTTAACTGCAAATAACAATTCCTTCATAGAAAGTGCTAGCAAAACACTGGTAAATAATCTCCCCTTTCATTATAATTTTCTAATATCTAATTCTGCCTTTTATAGATTAACAATTATATTAATGTCCACTCACTTATGTGTAGGACTTTTATGCATTAAAATGGTGTTAAAATAAAACAATTTTATTCACCTTTTAAGAATTAAAAATAAATATCAGGCAGTGACTCCCTTATCTGTGAAAGATTGTGGGGTTACTATAATGCTATACAGGAAATTAACCTCATAATTCTCATTGTTATAAGTGGTGCTTCCCCTTGATAGAAATTTTGTATTGCATATCGCAAGGAATTGATAAACTTGAAAACACTTCGAAAAGGAATCTCTGCAGAAGGGTTTTTTTTTTTTTTGGTGGGCATCACTGCTCTCCGGTGGTGGGAGTAGGAGGCCCAGCCCCACTGCTGGAATTGAACCTCCGTCCCAGTGGGCCGCAGTCCCGCGCACAACCACTACACCACCCAGGCTCAGCCCGGGTACTTTTACATATATGATGTTCACAGTGTCCAAAAAAGAAAGATATGGAGCATGGACATAGGAGTACATAATCCAGAATTAGCATTACGGACCCTCTAAGTATAAGAATGTGTACCCACCCTTCTTCTAAGGGAAAGTATTGCTAGCCAAAGATGGTTGGTGTAAGTTAAAATGTGCATTATAAAGGGACTCTGCTCAGTTCCACTCCACTCCAAGATGTATGTCTTTAAAGTATTTGAATTTGATAAAGAGGTCCAGTCTACTATCAGAACTCCTTGGGGCCAGATATGTTTCAAAATTCAGAAGTTTCCAGATTTTAGAACAGTGATCCATATACTAAATGTTGTGTAATTCCCCGAGTAGGATAAAGAATATACCCAATTATAAAAAAATACTTTTACAGGGAACTATATTAATATTTATACCAAGAAAAATAACTGAAAACAATAAATTATCATGTATATTCATTAGCTTCCTAAGAAATTAGATGGGTCCAATATTTGACACTTGTCTTATATACCAATTGAAAATATAAATAGTACAACTTTCTTGAATGAAGGTTAATATGATTGTTCCTACCATAGATTGGCATAAGTCTAACATTATAATTTTTAAGTTGGAGTTAATAACTTACTCTGCTAGTGGTTTTCATTCATGCAATGACTACCTTTTTCTGTCTTTCTATACTTTGGTTACAGACTTGAAAAAGTATGTAAGAATCAGATTTTCTTTTCTCTCCTACACATATGCTTGGCTCTGTCAGATTCTACTATATTAACCTTAAAATGAACTAAAATTGGCTGAGCCCCGGTGGCGTAGTGGTTGTGCACAGGACTGCGGCCCACTGGGATGGAGGTTCAATTCCCGCTCACAGGAGCAAAGGCTGGGCCTCCTACTCCCACCACCAGGGTAGTGATGCCTAAAAAAAGAAATTAATTAATTTTTAAAAATGAACTAAAATTGAGGATAAAGTGCTTAAAATGAATTGAAGGCTAATTTACCAGAAAATGGAATATTTCCTTTGTTACTTAGCAACTATAAATTTTGAGAGATAATGTTTTTAAGTGTTTTGCCTTGGGAAAAATTGAGGGTTTTTTGGGTTTGTTTAATTAACATAGATAAGCTCTGAAAATGGAGGCATGGTTGGCACACATGGCTAGCCCTAGACTACTAATTGATGGTTGACAATTCAAACCCTCTCAGAGGTCTGCCTGACCATCTGCTTCCAAAAGGTCATATCCTTGCCAGTCCTATACAGTGCAGTTTTGTACACATAGTGGGGTTACCTGTGCTTGAGATGGAAGCCTTCAATGGCAACAACAACAAATTCGGAAAGTTTTTAAATCCATTAAACATTTTTAGATTCCTATTTCCTAGAAACAAAATTAGCATTAAGCAAAGTAGAACAAATAGTGAGACAGTGTGATCTTATAAAAAGATAGCTTGGCGTCTAAAGTCAATACAATACAAGAGACAGTACAAATCCTAGATCCATTTCTCACCAGCTACTTGCCTTTGAGAAAAAAAGCATACCCTCTCTGAACTTAGATTTCTACAGCAACACATTGCAAGTGATATTCCCTATCAATAAGGGCTATTTTTTTTCATCATTTTATTGGAGACTCTTGCAAGTCTTATCACAATCTATACATCCATTGTATGCAAAGCACATTTGTACATTTGTTGCCATCTTCATTCTCAAAACAATCTCTTTCTACTTAAGCCCTAGGTATTAACTCCTCATATTTCCCCTCCTTCCCCATGAACCCTTGGTACTTTATAAATTATTATTTTGTCATATTGTACACTGTTCAGTGTCTCCCTTCGCCCACTTCCCTGATGTCCATCTCCCAGGGAGGAGGTTATATATAGATCCTTTTAATCAGTTCCCTCTTTCTACTCTATCTTCCTTCCACTGTCCTGGTATCGCCCCTCTCACCACTGGACTTGAAGGGATCATCAGTCCTGGATTCCCCATGTTTCTGGTTCCTATCTGTACCAGTGTACATTCTCTGGTCTAACCAGATTTGTAAGGTAGAATTCAGATCATGATAGTGGGAGGAAGGAAGCATTTAAGAACTAGAGGAAAGTTGCATATTTCATCATTGCTACACTATACCCTGACTGCCTTGTCTCCTCCCCATGACCCTTCTGTAAGGGGATGTTGTTTCACCTGCAGATGGACTTTGAGTCCCCAATCTGTACTCCCCCTCATTCTTTGATACCTGATCCCTTCGATGTCTTGTGGTCACACAGGCTGGTGTGCTTCTTCCATGTGGGCTTTGTTGCTTCTCAGCTAGATGGCTACTTGTTTATCTTCAAACCTTTAAGACTCCAGACGCTCTATCTTTTGATAGCCAGCCACCATCAACTTTCTTCACCACATTTGCTTAGGCACACCTTTTGTCTTCAGCAATCTAATCAGGAAGGTGGGCATGCAATGATTATGATTTTTGTTCTTTGATGGCTACTAACTGATTCCATTGATCCTTCGTGTTCACACAGGCTGGTGTGCTTCTTCCATGAGGACTTTGTTGCTTCTGAGCTAGATGGCCGTTTGTTTATGTTCAAGCCCTATAAGGGCTATTTTGAGAATGAAATGAAACAATGTGTTTTTCTCAATTGGCACATACCATATATACTCGTGTATAAGCTGAGATTTTCAACACATTTTTAATGCAATTTTTGTGACAAAATTAGGTGCCTTGCCTGATACTCGGGTCGGTTTATACTCAAGTATATAGGTAGTTTAAATAATCAGTATAGGATAGCTACCTTTTAATTAAAAATGAATATAACAATATAGTTTTTCTAGTTACAAAACATTAAAAGACAACCGTCCCCTGAACTCTCACCAAAGATAACAACTGATAACATTGTGCACCATAGCCTTCTAGATATAGATGCATACAAAGGTAAATCAAAGGGCTGAGCCCCGGTGGTGTAGTGGTTGTGCGCGGGACTGTGGCCCACTGGGACGGAGGTTCAATTCCAGCAGTGGGGCTGGGCCTCCTACTCCCACCACCAGAGAGCAGTGATGCCCACCCCCCCACCCCCCAAAAAAAGGTAAATCAAAAAGTATTGCTACTGGGGTGTTCATGCAGGAGTTTATTGTAAATAAAATGTGTTTAATTATGTGTCTGTGTACGTGGACATGCAGCTGCAGATAAATTCTATCAGTAATACACTTGTCTTACTCTTAATAAGAAAAAGATCAACAAAGTGACTCAGAGGATTCCCGCCCATCCCACCCCACCCCCACCCCCCATCAAAACAATGCACCGGCTAATTCTTTGAGAGATACAAGGATTGTCCTATAAGAATTTTGCTGGGAATTCTTACTTCATTTACCCTACACTGCTGATCTTGCCCACTCAGACTTCATTTTGTTTCAAAGAACATTGAAAAGGAATACAATTTGATGTGAACTAAAGAGTGCAGAATTCTTTGGGACGGGATATGCACGCATTGCCTTCAGAGGCATATGGATCTAGATATGTCAAGAAAATAGCTTCCCAGGGAGTATTTTTGCTGAATACAACTTTCAATGAC
>PVJH01046397.1:0-11857 GCA_004026705.1 Nesogale talazaci | reverse complement strand
AACCCAAACCAAGCACCTATTCAGATGCCACAGAAACATTTGAATGCAGCGCCAAGCATGACTCCGGCCTCTTAAAAAAGTGAAAAGAGAAATTACAGTGCAAAGCACTTTGAAAAAGCATGCTCAAAGATATGCTTACTCCACTCATACACCCCCTGTGTATCTCATGACTTGAACCAAAATCAAACTCCCTGTCATCAAGTCAATGACCCAATGTGACAGAGTAGAACCACCCTTGTGGGTTTCCCAAAGTGTAGGTCTTTCAGGAGTGGAGAGCTTCATCTTTTTCCTGAGGAATGGCTGGTGGTTTTGAGCTGCTGGTGGCGTGTGGTGAGCAGCCAAATACATCATCGTTATGCTACCAGGGCTCCTGTGAAGACACCTAGACTGTCATTCTTTCTCAAACTCGGTGGATGTTTCCATCAAGAGCTGTTCATGTATTTCTTTCATCATTTAGCTGTGACCAAGGGTTCTTTGCAATGTAAAGACATTTGTCCTTGGGCTTTGCCATGGCTGTGAGGTGTTGTTGCCTGTTATGCCCATCTGACAGGAAAGAGCTGCCCCCTAATGTTTCCTAGACTGTGATCTTTATGAAATCAGATCACGAGGTCATACTCCCATGGAGGGGACACACTGGGTGGCTTTGAATCACCATATTGTTTAGTAGCAAAATGCTAAATTGTTGTACCACCAGGGGCTTCTTTTAAAAACCCTGGATTTAAAAAAGTGTTCTTTACTCACTCTCTGCATTGGGGCAACACAACTTCAGGAACACAAAAGTTGAAAGGGAAATTATGTATATATGCTGTTCAACTCCCTGTCTTCCACATGTAGAGACTTAAAAAAGAGTAAATTGTACTAAGAAAACCACTCCGTCCCCATACTCCGAGTGTGAAAAATGGTCATACCTAGATTTAGAGACTTGGGGAAACCTGAAGAACATCAAACAAACAGGCCCCTACCTGACTGCCCTTTCCTGGAAGAGAAAGTGAATGGGCTCACATTCCCTATCTGTGTCGTCAGAGATATCCTTGCCCTGGCGGGGATGTCCCTCCCATAAGCGTTGGGCTGCTAACTTAAAGGTCAGACTGAGGTCCAAACACACCCGTTTCTCCCAAGGAGAAAGATGAGGGAGTTTACTGTGGTACAGATTTACACACTCAGAAATGCTGTGCAGGGTGGCTGGGCGTCAGCACTGACTCTGTGGTAGTTGTTAGGTGCCTGCCCACTGGTCCCAGCTCAATAGACCCAACATCGTCAGTCCTGCTCCATGCTCACGGGTGGCCTTCCGTTTCAGTCCATGGTTGCAGCCACCGTGTCAGTCCATCTCCTTGAGGGCCTTCCTCTTTCTTACTCTCTACCAAGCAAGATGTCCTTTTCAGGGATGGGTTTCTCTTGATAGCATGTCCCAAATATGTGAGACAAAGTCATGCCATCTTTGCTTCTAAGGAACTTTCCGACTGCACTTCCTCCAAAATGGTTTGTCTGTTCTTCTGTGAGTCCGGGGTACTTTCAATAATCTTCATCAACACCGTAATTCAAGCGCAAGGATGATCTTCTGGTCTTCCTTACTCTTTGGCCAACTTTCACATACACATGAGGCCATTGAAACTGGCATGGGTTGAGTCAGGTGCACTTTAACCCTCAGAGTGACATCTTTGCTCTTAAACACTTTAAAGAGGTCTTGTGTAGCAGACTTGTATCATGAAAGGCATTGTGGAATCTCTTGACTGTGTTGTCATGGGCAATGATTGTGGACACAAGCAAACTGAAATCCTTGACACATTCAATCTTTTCTTCACTTATTATGTGTATTGGACCAGTTGTGAAGCTTTCCCTCCCTTTTTCCTTATTTTACATAGAGTTGTAATCCATGCTGGAAGACTGCGACCCTTGATTTTCACCAGCAAGTGCTTCACATAGTCAAGGTGATGTCGCTTGCATATCAAAGGCAGCTATTAAGACTTCCTTCAATCCTGGTACCATGTCCTTCTTCATACAATTGAGCTTCTCTAATGATTTGCGTAGCACAGAGATAGAATAAGTGAGGTGCGAGGCTACAGTCTGGACTCACAACTTTGATTTTAAGACATGCTGTTTCCCCTAGTTCTGCTTGAAAGACCACCTCTTGTCCCATAGACAGATTTCACAGCTGTGGGGGAATGCAATGTTTCATGACTTCTAAAAGGTAACTTGAGGAGTGCTAGATAGGTGGAGAATGTGTAATTCCCCAAATTTCTGCCATTTCAGTTGCCTGCTTCACTACACTTAATATCTACCATATGCCAGACACAGTGATAGATTATAGGCCTAGAAAATGAATAACATGTCATTCTGACACTGTATTTCACCCGAAACTGACTTTCTGTGCTATGTAGGCAACTGCATTCTTTCTCTAAGCTCTAAAATGGGAATGATTTCAAAGAGTTGGAGTGGTGAGGTGAGTTAAGTGCTGAGCAAGGTTGATGGTTCAAACCTACCCATCACTTTGTAGGAAAACAACGAGGTATTCTATTTCCATAAAGACTTGTCGTCTCTGAAAACTTGTGGAGTAAGTCTATCCTGTCCAATAGGGTCAACTGTGAGTTGAAATAGACTTGATGGTAGTGGGTTGGGTTTCGGTTAAATGCTGCATAGTAGATAAATCCCTGAGAATATTGTCTTGCACAAAATAATGCCGCTGTAAATAGCGCTGTCACCGTGGGTATAATTAACAAATGAGTCAGGGTCAACTCATTGGCAGTTGGTTTGATTTTGATTGGGGCTGGGGGAAAGGATGAAAGGCGTCACACTTCATTCTTGGGGAACTAGGACATCCTTTGGGAACTAAGAGAAGCCACCCTACAAGAAGTGATTCCTGAAATCAGAACTGGAGGGTGAAAAGGAGTCAGCAGGATGACAGTGAAGAGAGAGATAAGAGCAAAGGAGCCAAGACTCACAAACCCGTCATATTTATACGAGGAGGAGGACCTAGCAGATGGTCAATTCATTAAGGACCTTGCTTTTAATTCTCTGGAAGTTAGTCTATGTCCTATGTTGCAAAGAGCCAGGGAGTAGAACTGGAACGATATTGACAGATTTTTAATTCTACAGCCATATATGTATGTATGTATGTGTATATATGTATGTGTATGCATACACACACACACACACATATATATATATATATGATTGAGGGAACTGTTAGGAGGCAGTTATAGTAAGCCAAGTGAGGAGTAATAAAGACTAGACTGGGTTGTAATCTAAAGTGCTTACTGAGTCCAAGCAGATGCCATTACTGAGTAAATTCAGAGAGATGATGGCACTTAAAGTTCCTTGAAGAATAGGCATGTCAGTGACATATTCCCTCAGTGGCTGTTAGTCTAAGAAGCTATTTGTCTTCATTTTTGAAAGCTGTTTTCACTGAGCTTTGAAAATCCTTTCCCTATCAACACTTGACATTGTTCTATTGCCTTCAGCTTTGCATAGTCTCAGAATAGAAGTCAGCTGTTCACAGTTGTTCTGTAAGCAGCCTAACTGGTTTTCCCTCTGTTTTTTTTTTCTTTAGAATTGTTTTTTATCCTGATTTTTAACAATTGATCATGATAGAATTTGATCTGGTGTTGTTTGTTGTTATCTTTATTTGTTGAGCGCCTTGAGTTTGTGGGTTTATGTCTTTAAAGTAAAGTTTCCCTATCAAAATGACATTTTTTTTTCCACACGTTTTTCTCCTGCCCAGTCTCCTTCCTCTCTACAATTGGTATACCAATCATGGGAGGCTGTGGGCTGCTTGATATTACCTGACAAGTCATTCGTGCTCTGCTTTTCAGTTTGCCTCAGCTCCTCTCTTCTCTTTGGGCAGCACAGGTTATCCTGGATTTGGGCAAACTGATCATTTATTTTGCAGTATCTATTGGTCAATGTCTTTTTAAAGCCCATTCAGTAGCTTTTTCATTTCAGGTGTCTTAGTTCTTATTTCTAGAATTCACATTTTGTTCACTTTTAAACTTTCTATTTCTCTATAGAGACTTTTGAATTGTTGCCTCATTGTACTTGGGGTTTTCTTTAAGCCTTGGATCCTGTTTATATAAGCCTTTTATAAGTCCTGCCCTTCTAATTCTGTTTGCTCTGTTTCTGAGTCTATTTCTTTCTTCTTTTTTTTCTCTTTATTTTTATTTTATTGATTTTCTTTCTGGTTTCTTTTTCTTTTGTTTTGTTTTTTAAAGATCATTTCACTGAGGGCTCATACAACTTTTATCACAATCTATTCATGCAACCATTGTGTCAAGCACATTTGTACATTTGTTGCCATCATCATTCTCAAAATATTTGCTTTCTACTTGAACCTTTCAGCTCCTCATTTTCCCCTCCCTCTCTCACCACCCCCATGAACTCTTAATAATTTATAATTTATTATTATTTTGTCATGTCTTACACTGTCTGACGTCTCCCTTCACCCACTTTTCTTTTATCTGCACCCCAGGGAGGGGGTTATATGTATATCCTTATACTTGGTTTTCCCTTTCTACCTTCCCCTCCCTGCACCCTCCCAGTATCAACACTCTCACCACTGGTCCTAAGGGATTCTTCTGTCCGAGATTCCCTGTGTTTCCAGTTCCTATCTGTTCCAGTGTAGACCCTCTGGTCTAGCTGGATTTGTAAGGTACAATTGGGATCATGATAGTGTGTTGCGGGGGAAGTGTGGGAGGAGAGAAGCATTTAAGAACTAGAGTAAAGTTGTATGTTTCACTGTTGCTATACTGCACCCTGACAGACTGGTTTCCTCCCTGGGACCATGCTGTAAAGGGATATCCATTTGCCTACAGAAGGGTTTTGGGTCCCAACTCAGTACTCCCCATCAATCACAAATGATAGGATTCTTTTGTTCTTTGATGCCTGATACCTGATCCCATTGACACCTCATGATCACACATACTGGTGTGTTTTTTTCCATGTATGCTTTGAATCTTCTCAGCTAGATGGCCACTTGTTTTCTTCAAACCTTGAAAACCCCAGACACTATATATTTTGATAGCCGGACACCATCAACTTTCTTCACCACATTTGCTTAAGCATCTGCTTTGTCTTCAACAATCCTGCTGAGAAGGTGAGCATCATGGAATGCCAATTTAATAGAACAAAGTGTTCTTGTATTGAAGGAGTACTTGAGTGGAGGCCCAATGTCCATCTGCTGCCTTAACACCAAAGCTATAAATATATGCACATAGATCAATCTCCCCATCATCACATGTAAATATATTTACATATGGGGCATTATGAGTAGGAATTGACTCAGCTACACTTTGATTTTTTTTATGTTGTTCTATAAAAAATGTGTTGCTTTTTGCCTAGATATTGTTGTCTTGTTTCATGAAGTGTTTTGCTCTGTCTGGCAGTTAATTTGCGTGTAGATGAGCCTGCTTCTTCCAGGGGCAGGTTTCGGTAGAGTGGGTCCAGAGTGGAGACTCATCTAGCTCTAGAGGGGATCGCTTCTGATGGCACGGGACACAGTTAAATACTGAGATGACCAGCAATTTGTTCCACTTACGTCACACTCCTCTATCTCCCAACTTTATAAGAACCTAGTCGCTTTTCAGTTTACATCTCCCCAGAGCTTGTCTTATCCTTTGCCTGGCCTTATGTGCATGAGCAGCTAAGGATCTGACTCCCAATCCACAAAGTCCCATCCATATTTATTAAAAAAAAAAAACCCTTTCCTAGGGGAGTCTATATTTCAGCTGTCTCAGTAGCCCACAATCCTGTCTCTGTATCCTTATTGAAGAAGAATTAATGAGCTTGAATTATGGTGCCAGAGAAGAATATCGAAAATATCATGAAATCCTTTAAAGACTAACCAATCTGCCTTGGAAGAAGTACCGCCAGAATGCTTCTTAGAGGCCAGGATGGGGAAAGTTCATCTCATGTACTTTGAGCATGCCAGCAGAGGCCGGTCCCTGGAAAAGGACATCTGCTCAGTAAAGCAGAGGGTAACAAAAAAGCGGGAGGCCTTCAAGGAGACGGGTTGGCGCACAATGACAGGATTGGTTGTGTGGTGGCAGAGCTTCAGGGAGTGCTTTGTTTCTTTGTGTGCTGCCTTGCTCTGAGTTGGGACTGACCCGATGACACCCGCTCCCAATAAGTCCTCGCCCTGCAGAGATCGCTGTGCTCTGCTGGGGCTTCCCCTTGTCTGTGTTGAACTCCAGCAAGTGCTCCCAGAAAGAAAAAAAAAGCTATTTCCTTTATCACAGTCGGGTACTGCCAAGGGTTGGTATATTTTGTTCAGTAGAAGGCAAGCTACACTGATACCGGTTACTCCACCGCGGTTGGAAGTGGAAGTCCACCTGGATGAGACTGGAGAGAGTCCCCCTCTGTTGGCTTTTGCGTCCTCCGTGTCCTTTGTGTCCTCCGTCATGACAGGCTCATCCTCAGAGTGTGCAGAATGAAAGTGCGAAGGAAGTGGAGAAGTCTTAGCTGCAGAATCAAGCTGCCATCGAACTAGGCTGAGGCAATGGGTGCCCATTAGCCACCCTCAAGGGCATGTGCCAGCCAAACTCAGCAGACAGTGCAGGCTGGAGTATGCCTGGCTCCACAGATAGCAGCCTTTGTTCCTGCCATTGGCTAGCTTGGTGTCTGGGAGAAGCGTCCAATCATGGGGTTCCAGAGGATGGGTTTCTGGGGGTCCCTTGCTAACGGATCGTCTCTCTGCCAACAGCAGGCCCTTCCATGTTTCCCCATGGCATTGAGGCCAACAGCTTGGAAGAATCCAGTGGTGGCGTGTCCTTTATCAGCAGGAAAGCATGGTGTGTCCCCTGCTGAGCCACAGCCTGTGTATGTCTCTACTCTGCCCAGTACCGGACGTGCACAGGGTCAGTTTTCCACGTTGGCAGTCTGGCTGTTAGCTTGGCATGACCCAGTTCTCCACCCAGGGCAGGGGAGGCCTGGACGGCTGTAGGGGGCCCATCACCGGGCCGGAAGCCTCACCCCAGAGGGCATGGCCACCCCTCACCTCCGCTCTGCCCAGCACATATCTCAGTCTCCTTTCCTAACAATGGACCCAAATGACTGGTGCCACAGGGTGGGGGGAGGGAAGGAGGGGGAGCAGGAAGGTTATCTGGGCACATTGCGCAAACAGAGAGGAGATTATAAAACACCCCGTGGAGGGAAGGCTGTACTTTCTGTAGGTGGATCCTGGGAGACGCAGCACACCTACAGCATGGCACCTCGTGGCACTGGGCTCCTGGTGGTGCTCCTTGTCCTGGGTCTGTGTGCCCTGGCAGCCAGCAAAAAGCCCTGTAAGTGAACGCCCACAGAAGCCCTCTGTGGCTCTGTCTCTTTGTCTGTGGTGGGAGGTGCTTTGGGCTGGGGGAGACCCAGGATGCAAGGGCAGTCCTTGCTCTCTGCTGGGGCCTCCTTCTCCCCCCCACTCCCCTCCAATGGGTCTCTTATTCTATGTTTCTTCTAAGGGCGGGGGTCAAATGCTACCATAATTCTAGAGAGGAGCAGGTGAGAGAGCATCTCAAAGCATCTGATGTTCTGGCAGCATAGAACAGAGGCTTTTCCAGGACTTGGGGGCTAAGCAGACCTCTAAGAAGGACCCCTTGTGAGAAATCTCTGAAGAACCACAGGGGCAGGGCAGGGGCAGGGGAGCGGGGCCGAGTGAGCTGGGCTGTGCATTGAGGGTTCTTCTGTGTCCAAGCTGCTTACCTCTTATGCAGACCGCTTTCTGGGTGTCCAGAAGGCTATTTTGTCTCTCCTTTTAAACGCTTCAAAACAGTTTGCGCAAAACCCCGGCAGCTCTTCAGAAGAGAGTTGTGTATCATTCAAAGACGGGCAAGATGAGGCCGTGGTTCTTATCCCGGGTGCCCTTGAAAGCCCTGTGGAGCTGGGTGGGCAGGGTCGTCCAGGGCTGGGCTGGCTGATGAGCCTTCTCCCTGCCAGCACCCTGCCAGTGCTCGAGGTTGAGCCCCCAGAACCGCAAGAACTGTGGCTTCCCTGGCATCACCAGTGACCAGTGCTTCGACGCCGGGTGCTGCTTCGACTCCAGAGTGCCCGGGGTCCCCTGGTGCTTCACCCCCCTTCCGATGCAAGGTAAACTGCTCGGGGAGCCGGAGCCTCCTCTGCAGCAGCAGGGCCAGGCGCCAGTTCACCCTCCGCCTGACAATGTTGGTGATCGCCCAGCCGTTAGACCAGTCCCAAAGGGAAGGGCTATGTGCCAACGCACCCCGGTGTCCACCTCTGCTGGTGCCAAGCAGCTGTTTGAGCTCATAGCTTGCCAGACATTCAATTCCCTGCCACCACTGAAAGAAGCACTTCTGCAGCAGCTTTTAAGAGAAGTGTCAGGGAACTAAGTGGCACCTTCTAGCATTATTTTTTTGCAGTGAGCTGTATGCCAATCCATATTCTGATGACAACAAGTTGTCCGTGCCAGGGTGTGCACGCAGGCTGCCCCGGAGGAGTGACCTGTGGAGATTAAACCTGCCCGTAGCCTCTCTTCCACATGCCCAGGAAGTGTTTCTCTCCAGGCCTGTCAGCCAGGGGTTCACTGGATTCTGGAAAGGAAGCAAAACAGATAGCTGGCTGTTAGGGGCACCTCCCACCCTGAGGCAGTGTTGCTGTGATGTTCTTATCCACCAAAGACGTCCATTCTTAAAGGCCGTTCATAAACCCTTTCTCATCCTGACGCGGTGGCCCAGCCCGTCCCCTTCCACAGAACGGTACCTGGAGTCCAGAGAGACGCAGTGATTTTCCCAAGACCCCTGTCCTCTGTCTTCTGACTTTGGACCTCCATCCCATGTCACTTCAGGTTCGCAGAGAGAAAGCAGAGGCAGCCCTGGCTGGCTGGACAAATACTTTTTTTAAATTGCCATGGAAGTAGTTGTGACTCCTGGTGACCTTATGAGTGTCGGGGCAGAACTGTACTCCCCGTCGTTTCCCAGGAACGATCTGTGGGAAGTAGCTCACCAAGTCTTCTTTCAAAGTTAACTCTGGGTGGACTCAAACTGCCAATTTCCTGAGCCGCCTAGCCAGTGAAGCCATGTATGCTGCCCAGGGCCTCAGAAACTGGTTTCCCTGAGACACACAGAGGCCGTGGTGTTTGCAGAGGGAGGTAGGGCGGGCGGGCGCGGGAGCTTCTGACGGGCAGTGGCTTCACCCTGTCTCTGTGCCGTCCTTCCCTGTGGACCCGTGACCGTGAGCAGAGTCGGAGCAGTGCGTCATGGAGGTGAAGAGCCGCAAGAACTGTGGGTACCCGGGCATCAGCCAAGAAGACTGTGCCTCCCGCAAGTGCTGCTTCTCCAACACCATCCCCGAAGTGCCCTGGTGCTTCTTCCCACAATCTGTGCAAGGTAACAAGCCCTGTCACTTTCCCTGGGTTCCGTGGGGGCTGGCACGGCAAAGGGGTCACAGTGACCCCGGCAGGGAGCCATTTCAGGGAAAGACGCATACCAGCCTGCACTGTGAATCTATTCTGAGGGCAATCCCAAGCCCTCTGAACAGTGATGACCCCCTACACTAAGGTCAGCGCTCCGGTGGCATCTGGGTGCAAGGTTCTTGATGGCTATAAGAATGCCATCATCACCCTCAGCCATGCCCCTAGATATCTGCCCTGCACCCAGAGAAGGCTGCCCTGCCTGCCAGTTAGGTCCAAGAGGTCCTTCCTGAGAGCTAATTAAGACAACAAAAACACACTGCCTCTTCAAAAATCTGGAAGAAGATAGGGAACCTTTAGGATATCCAGGTACTCTGAAGAGTACAAGCTTCATTTGCAGAAATGGCCAAGAGTACCTGAGGGTCCCAGAAGCCATGCTGTCATAGTGGCCTATGGACCGGCGTTTCACCCTGGCCAACTGTTCCCCAGGAGAGCCTCACAGCAGTCTGCTTCGAGGAGTATGGCTGCCACAGAAATCCTCGGGGCCATTCACCCTGTCCTGGGAGCCAGGGGCAGCTCCGGGACAGTGGGCTTATTTTCGCATCACCTCGGAGAGGCTTGGAAATGGTCTCATAGTTGGGGGAGCATGGGCCCCACCGGGGACAATCTTAGTCTGGGGAATCGTGCCCCCTTTCCTACCCTCCCTTTTTACCTGTCTCCAGGGAATGAATACACCACCCTCCTTAGTTTAGGGTCTGTATTCCTCCGATGTGCTGACTGACCAGCTTGCATTTGTTTTCCATTTCTAGACTGTCATTACTAAGAGGTGCTGGCCCCAGGGGGGGGGGGGTCTACCTGGCTTGATGGATGTCCTGAAGGAAAAGAGAAAAGGAGAAGATCAAGTGAAAGAGTGGCCATCTCGTCAGCCTTGCAGGCTACAGCCCCTGCGTTCCTGGATTGTTTCATCGGCTTTTGATGCTAACATGCAATTTCTTCGAATAAAGAAAAGCGCTGAAGCCTGCTAAATTTCTGTTTTTGGCCTCATTGACAGAGCAATCACTGGTGATAGTCTTACTGTGTGTGTGTGTGTGTGCGTGTGTATAAGCAAGTGTGTGTTTAAGCGTGTGTGTGCAGCTTTCAACATTTTTTCATTTATCCTAAAAGCAACCTATTTGCATTGGATGGCTACCCAAGACTAACGGTGGAAGCCCCAGCGCTTCTGAGGGAACAGTGTGAGGCTCTCTGCTTATTTTCACAATGGATGGCAGGCTTGGAGCCCCTAGGTCGGGTCTTTCTAATTTGGAATCAACTTGGTCGATGGCAGTAGGTGTGGGTTTTCTTGGGGTGGGGGTGTTCATCAAATACATGCAGGCTATTGTCGCAGCAGTAAAACACTCTCTCTACGTGGATTTTAACATCCACAATCGTTTTGCAACTCCCATACCATACACCCATGGCTATAGAATGGATTCTAACCATAGCAGCCTGTGAGGACAGGCTAGGACTGTCCCCAGGGTTCCAAGGCTGCTCGCTTTGTGGAAGCCGCTGCCATGCTCTCTCCTGCAGAGCGACTGGTGGGTGTGAACCACGATCCTCCATTAGCAGCTAACCAATCACGCAACCTTTGTGGCACCCACCACCCCACCCTACCCCTAGCTATCACAATCATTTTAATCAAGGTTCAAATGTTTTCAGCCCAAGCAACTTGGAGTAGCACATCATTTTCAGATGGTAAATCCGTGAGACCTGATGGATGTTACAGAACCCTTCACAGAGTATTTGCTTTTGAAATGCCATCTCCTTCAAAGGGCAGTTGCTGCTGATAGATACCCTTGACTCCCTGTCTATGCCCAACAGAACAGGATACCACTCCACCCTGCCCAATGGCCCATGTGCCATGCTTCTCCTCCTGATGGGAGAGCGTGTCAGAACCCTGGTTGATTTGGAGAACATGTCAAAGAGCAAGTAGCTGTCAGCTGACTTAGGGGATAGTGGCACACTGGGTCATTATCCCACAAAGGGCACTTCCTGTGTCTACAGCGTCCTGTCAGGACTTAGCCAGTAGGTGAGAGCTTGGCACAGGGGATACCGGGTCAGTCTATTGGTTGCTTTTCCATTCTGCATGGCAACCCAAGTTGTTTAGCTTCACAATGTGTCAGCCAGTGGCCTACCCCGTTTAAAACACATTCTGAAACAATTCATTGGTTGGGGCTTATCTTGGTTTTAGAAAAGGCCCTTGACTCAAAGCTGAGCCTTTCTGCAATGAGATGTGCTACGTGGACAGAGGAAAGGGGAGAAATGTTCATAGGCTAACGTGAGGACAGCTCATTCATGTACTGTGGCCAGGCGTTATGGCTGCTATGGCTGGGCGCTGTCCAGAAGTTCCACACACAGTGACCCTGTGCACGGCAGAGTGAAACAAACCATGTACCGTCCTCACCATTGTTCGATTTGAGCCCACAGTCGCAGCCACGGTGCCAATGCATTTTGTCCAGACCTTCCCCTCTGTCA
>PVJH01046396.1:0-11859 GCA_004026705.1 Nesogale talazaci | reverse complement strand
AAAATATATTTTGTACAAATGCCACTGGTTTTGCTTTTCTAGAGAATCCAGCCTAAGATCAATATCTTCAAGAAAATAAGTATAATCAATATTAATTTTAATTGTATATATATAATTGAAATAAATGCTGCCTCCTATCCACGTACTACTCTAAATATAAGTTTTTAGTGTGGACCTCTTAAATGGAATCACACCAAGTTTAGAGACATATGTTAAAGTGGAATGGATGTAGAGGCATGTCAAAATGATTACTGCTATATGTTCACCCGATTCCTAGGCACATTTAATATTGAAATATTTGCTTTCACACACCCATTTTGCAAGTATTTCTTTCAAGGCAAACTTATCTTTTCTTTATAGTTCTAACTTCCTTTCCAAAGATGTTGGCCAGTCTCCTAGCCTAGTCATAACAATACAGTATCCAGGAGTATCTCTCCATATATATCATGTTAGTGGTCTATTTTTAGCCTACTATGAAGAAAATGAAAAGAAGGGAGCATTTTTGCTGTTTCTTTAAAGATATTAGTTCCTATTTATGTATGCTTTGCCTTATTATTTAATTCTTTCCAATGTTAACATTTACTGATAAGTACAGATGTAATGGTATAAAATCATATAAAGTTTTATAAAATATAAATTCCAAAGTGTAGATCTATTTTTCTTAACATATCTTATATTTTAGTCAATACATATCTGGGTATAGATGCTGTGTTCTTTTTTCTGCACTATACCAACTGTGGTATTCTCAAGAAACTCAAATAGTATTCTTTTAAAATCTTCTTCGAGTTTGAAAAACAAAAAAAAATGAGTCTGAAGGAGCAAGATCAAGTGAGATTTTCTAACTAATTCTCATAGTACAGTTCTTGCCACACTTGAATAATGAGCATATGAATTATCATAATGGAAAATTTTTTCTCAATGTAAATATTCATGTGTGCTTGTCACCATTACAGTTTACAAATATCTTAAAACTCTGTCTACTAGCAATGGATCCTCCTCATCCATCCAGAAAAGGTATTAGGATAACTTCTTTTTTTGTTAGGTGCTGTCCAATTGGTTCTGACTCATAAAGACATAGCAACAATGTGTACAAAAGAGTGAAACAGCACCTGGACTTGGACCATCCTTATAATTGTTCTTAAGTTTGAATCCATTGTTGTAGCCACTGTGTCACTGTGTCTGCACTCCACTCCACTAAGTAAGATGTCCTGCTCCAGGCTGGCTCTCCTGACATGTCCAAAGGATATGAGGATAATCTTGTCATCCTTTCCTCTGTAGAGAATTCTACTTGTGCTTCTTCCAAGACCGATCCATTCTCTAAACACTCCATGGCACATTCAATAGCAACATATTCAAGGGCATTGACTTTTCTTCAGTCTTACATATTCAATGACTACATGAATAGGGGGTGGGGGTGGTTGAAAATACCAAACCATAGTCCTCAAAGCATCACCTTTGTTCTTCAACATTTCAGAGTGCTGCAGGTTTACCCAGTGCAGTCCTCTGAAGCAGTTGCCCAAACCGTTTCAGCTGATCTTTCTAGCTTGAACGTAACTGGCCCAGTGGATTCTCTTGGAGCCAATGATTTGAGTGGAACATTTTTTGAAGTCACCCTAATAAGACTAAGACAGGAGAGATCAGCTGTTCGATCCTATCATCAAGGTTCCCCTAGGGTGTAGCCAGTAAAAGGGATATTGCATTTTACAGCTCAGATCTCATTAGCAAGAGAAATTGTTTGCAACCATCCACCAATTGCAGAGAGTTGTTTAAATATATATTACTTGGAATAAAACCTTGCACGTTTGAATTAGGACCATACCAGCAATACATTTTTTACTTAACCTTGTTTAGGAATAATTGGGTACTTTCAAAATTGGGTCCTTATTCAAAAAAATAAGTACAATATGACAATTAAACTTCTGACTCGTTGCAATCTCATGTGACTTAGCAACACTGCCTTGTCAGATTTTCTTGCATATGATGTTTATAAAAGTAGATTGTCAGATCTTACTCCAGGAGATCCTTTGGGTAGACTTGAACAAAGAACGTATTATTTATTCTGTATAAAATCTGTTACAAGTTTTTAGGTAAAACCAAGCAACTTTCATAGGAAAAAATGCTTCAAGAGAAGTAAAAAGTAACTCAAATATATTACGTGTTAATTTCCTTCCTTAAGCAACTTAAATCCATTCAGAAAAACATTACAACTGCTTCCTGATATAAAGGCAGTTCATGAATGTGACACAATTACTGGGAAAAATAAATTATAGAAATAGATAGCTATAGATGGGGTGAGACATCTCTTTAATTCTATGATTTCACACATAAAACAATTCATATATCTTTATGTCAAATAAGCTCCATCCTGAAACCTAGCAAGAAGGTTAAGAAAGAGGTATATAATATTCTCAGAATAAAAATGAATACCACCGTTAACTATAATGGTAAGTATAGATTTAGAGAAAACAGACTCAGGGGAATAATAATCTCCTCATTTTGTGATTTAGAAGCAAAATAAAATCTACCACCATGAAAGAATAAGGTTGAATAACCTGACAGGAACTATAATTAAATAACAACCTAATATTACTTTACTGAAAGAGAAAAATAAACAGTCTATTCCTCTGTATGACAGAATGAATAAATATCCATGTTAAAGTGAATTTGTATTGTAAGTTGCTCGCAAAGGAAAAAGCAGGATATGACAATTAAACTGGGGGTGGGTATTAAAATGTATAAAATAAAGAATAAAGAAAACACTGGCAAATTATTGAAACCAGAAAATACTAGCAATACATGAATGCTGTTTGTGAAAAATATTGTAAAGCAATATCATTGAAATGGTAATTGATACTAGAATGTGAATTGCTCAGACCAAACTGTAAAGGTTTCCCAACTAGGATGTAGATAGTGAAAAAACTAATGATTTCTGAAAACACAGAAGTCATTAGTGCTCCTAGAACGTAATCATATCGCCAGTTTCTAAAAGACTAAAGCATACATTAGAGACAGGTGAGAAGAAAGAGACTATGAGAAAGAGAGGCACTGTGACTTGGGCACCATGCTCATATGGCTCTTCACCACACCTGGTTATGAAAAGAACAAAGCAGCCTCAAACCAAAGCCCACTGCCATTGCTTCAATCCCGCTCACGGCAATCCCGTACAGGGTATATGGGGCTCTTAGTGCTTATGAGAGCATGGTATTACCAAAGCCATGATTCTGGAGTCAATCTGTGACTTCACAGGACAGACTAGATCTTTATAGACACAAAGGGCCTCATCTTTTTTTTTTTTAACTGAAATGGCTGGGGTCTCTAATTGTTTATTTTTCAATAAGCAACCAAGTTCTTAACCACTATGCCATCACCAAATGAAACATGTGAAAATGATTCTCAGGTCAGTATCATTTCAGTGCCAAAATAAAGACTAGAAGCAAGAAAAAATAGAGATACAGTGTGGTGAGTGCCAATCTAGGAAAAGGAACTAGAAGATAGAATGAGAACCCCAGTTCAGGGGTTGCCTTTGAAAGGTAAATGACAGGATAGAATATGAAAACTTATAACCTGCTAGTAGGGGAAATTCAGTCTGCATGACCTCTAAGCTTTCTTGCAATTGATTGTGTGTCAATGTATTCACTTTCAACAGAAAATTTAGCTATGTTCTTCTAGACTAGAGAAAAATATGTAAATATTGACAAATATTTGAAGACAGAATCCTTGAGAGATTTTTCAGAGTCCTGATCTTGAGCAGCAAATGTAGTTTCCTCTGGAAAAATAATGAAATCATTCCAGGATAGTTCTTATATAAGAAGCTAAAGTGCAAATACTATGAATATAAACATCATTTCCTTTTTGTGACTAACAATGCCTGTGAGAAGATACATGCTTTTATTTCAATAAAATAGCTCATATAGATGGTTAAAGTGTGATGATATTAAATCTGAAAATTATTACAGTTAGATTGCTTAAAGAAGAAACAGTAGAATAAAATATGGAAAATGAAAAGAAACTCTAAAAATCAGCATTGCATGTAAGCATGGGAAAAGCTTTGGGAAAAGCTTAGGAACTAAAATGTTAAAATAGGTGAATAAATATGAAAGGTAACAGCTGTGGTTACTCAATTTACTTTTCCAGTTCAATAACTATTATAATAACTTTGTATATCTTATACCCATATGCATGTGTATGTTCACAAGTAGTTTAATGCTTACTCATTTAATCAAACACACTGACAAACAGAAATTTCAGATCATCATAACTAATATGGGAAGACTATGCCCCAGATATAACTGTGATTTTAGAAAAACAGAATAAATAGTGCTAGAATTCAAAGTTATACACATTGTTACACTACATTTTGGGTGGAGCTTCTACTTTGAAACAGAAGGTGGTTTCCATACGCATGTATGATTAGACTAAGTAATAGAAACTGTGCCAGAGATTGCATGATAGAATATGGCCAGATCAACAAGTAATTTGTTGCAAATAATTCTTTCAGCATTACAAAGGGTGACTCTCTACGTGGATCGCCTGGGCTAAATGCACAAGACCCAAATTGACCACATGATGGTAAAGCACTTGATTGAACAGACTCTGGACTTGTCATCAGGAAGGCCCAGTATCTGGAAAGCAATATCATACACGGTGAAATACAGCGTCATTGGAAAAGAGGAAGGACCTTAATGAGGTGGATGACATAATGGCAGCAACATTGGGCTCACACGTAACAGGAATTGTGAGAAAGCCTAGGGATTGAGCAGCGGGTTTTTTTTTTTTTCATGGTTTTAGTAGGGTCACAATGAGGCAGAAATGACTCAATGGCACTGGTCCTAGTAGCAACAATAAGTATACAAGATTATTACTCACGATATCTGAGAACATGTGAGAACAAAATAGATCCAAATGTGTAAAGTTAGTGGAGGGAGGGAGATCATATGATAGACTTGGTGAGTTACCAGAACACTAGTGGACTGGTGTGAACGAAAATGTTTGACATCATAAAAGCTAATGAGATTTAGGGAGTATTTGTCACCATAACATATGATAGCATTACTCTAATTTAGACAGAAGAATACTCAATGTTTAATAAATTATACTGTTGTCAAATCCATATAGCAGTAACATAATTGAGTAGGCAACTTGTGAGAATATCACTAACTTGACACTATGCCACAAGACTCCTGAGGGAGTAACTTATAGACGCTGACAGTCATCTCTCTTTCCCATGGAAATGTCGCTGGGTACAAGCAAATAACCTTCTGATTAGCTGCTGAGTGTGCTTCTTTACTTCCCAATGATAATTTTTTTTCAATTTTCATATTTCTGTTTAATTTTTCAAATTATTTTATTGAGGGTCCTACAACTCTTATCATAATCCGTATGTACATTCTTTGTGTCAATTCTCTGTTGCCATCATCATTCTCAAAACATTTGCTGCTACTTGAGCCCTTGGTATCAAATTCTCATTTTTTCCCTCCTTCCCTATTCCTCCCTCCCTCGAGAATCCTTAATAATTTATAAATTAGTATTATTTTATCATATTTTACACTGTCCAATGTCTCTATTCACCCACCTTTCTGTTATCCATCCCCCAGGGAGGACATTATATGTAGCTCCTTTAACTGATTCCTTTTTTCTACCCCACCTTTTCTATGCCCTCCTGGTGTCACCATTCTCACCACTGGTCCTGAAGGGATCATCTGATCTGAATTCTATGTGTTTCTAGTTCCTCTCTATACTGGTCACATCCTCCAGTGCACATCCTCATGCACTTCCTCTGGTCTAACCAGATTTGTAAGGTAGAAGTAGGATCCGGGGTGGGGGGAGGTGGGGAAGAAGCATTTAAGGACTAGAGAATGCACCCTGACTGGCTCATGTCCTCCCTTTGGCCCCTCTGCAAAAAGATGTTTAGTGGCATACCGATAAGCCTTGGGACCCCAATCTGCACTCCTCCTCATTTGCAATATGATTTTGATCTTTGATGCCTGTCACCTAATCTCTTCTACACCTCATGCTCATACAGGCAGGTGTGTTTCGTCCATGTGGGATTTGTTGTTTAGGGGCTAGCTAGATGTCTGCTTCTTTACCTTCAAGCCTTTAAGACCCTGCATACCATATCTTTTGGATAGCTGGGTACCTTCAGCTTTCTTCCCCAGAGTTGCTTATGCACACATTTGTCTTTGCTATCATGTCAGGAAGGTGGGCACCATGGTATGTCAGTTTAAAAAACAAAGTGTTCTTGTATTGAGGGACCACTTGAGTGAAGGCCCAATGTCCATCCGCTACCTTAACACTAAACATATAAATATATACACAAATATCTATCTCCCCATTATCATATATAAATATATTTACATATGCACATGCCTGTATTTAGCACTCTATAAATGCCCTTTGTCTCGTAGTTCTTTCCTCTCTTTCCTTTTACTTCCCTCTGTCCCACTCTCATGTGTCACTCTCATTTTCAGCCTTCAGTAATTCAGATTTCAATAATTCCTTGTTGTTACACTGCACTTGATTAAGACCCACTAGACACGCTATGCTTCTCTTCATAGATGTTAGTTCACTTGTCCCTTTGTCCTCAGGGTAGTAGACGCATATCCCTTTCTTTCCCTTACCTCCCTTTCTACCTTGTTTCCCTGGAATCATTGACCGTGTTGTTTTCTTCTCCAAATTGTTTATCCTGCCCACCTTATGTAGATAGATATTGCCATGGTTCTTTTTTGTGCATCATTTGCTCAGAGCAGGAATATCCTTGGGACTTGGTGGCCTAGGTTGTGTTCCACTTGCTCTCCTTTCTGCTTCATTTCTCCTGTGTGCTTTGATTAAATATTCCCCTCCTTCCCAAACTGTAGCTTCAGTGCTGTCCTCTGAAATGCATTCTTCAAGTGGGGAAGAGGGAGGTTCCACATAGTTGGGATTGGGGTTGGCCCCACAGTCTCTCTATTGGTTGCCTGTTACATGCCAGTATGTTGTACACACTTCTTGGCAACAGGGTTGAAGTTTTGTCTCTCTCTCCTGTTTAGCTATAACAATGTCCTCACCTTGAGTGGATTGGTGTCCTGCTATTTAGCTCTTTTAGGTCAACATTTCTTCCATTCATGTCAACTCCTCTATATCCAAGATCTAGTTTTAGAGTCCCTTCTGCCACCCACTTTGGTCTTTTCTTTCTTTTCTATCTTCTTAAAGTAATATTTCTTATTTTGTTTCATAACTCCTCTGATATGTGGTCATTAGTATGCAATGCATGAAATCTGTTTTACAGATAGCTCTAATTTCAGATGGGGTATACTCAAGGTTGGTTTTTGGCTCTTGTTGGGGGTCAGCAGTTCCAACCAACTATCTTCTTTACAGGAGAAAGATAAGAGAAATCCCTTAAAGATTTTTAGAATTCCAGAACCTGAAAGGGAGAGTTCTACTCTAGTCTATAAAATAGTTATGAGTAAGAAGTAACTTGATGGTAATAAGGCTTTTTAAGTTTGTTTATTTTTAAGACTGGTGTTACTTTTCTTCAGCTTCAACCTGAGCTTGAATTTGAGCAACCAATGATGTGTTCCACAATCATTACCTGGCTTCATTATAGCTAATTAAATTTGAGCATCATCTCTTCCTACAGATGTAGTCTATTTTATTTCTATATATTCTGTCTGATGTAGAGCACATGTATCATGTTTTAAAAGTTACTTATAGTGAAGAAGTCTTGGATTTGCAAAATTCTATCATGTGATCTCGGCATTTTTTCTGTCACCAAGGTCATATTTTCCAACTATGAATCCCATATCTTTGTCTACAGATTCCACATTCCAATCATTAATAATCATACATGTATCTTGATTGTATTCTTCACCAATTTTATAATGAAGACACTGGAAGAGTTCTTAAATCACTGCATTACTATATTTAGTGGTTGTTTTGGAAATGTGAAAATTAGTTTTATTAACTATATTTTTCTTCAAGGCATTATTATACTATCATATAAAACATTGTACATCAAGGTAAATCTTGAAGTGTTCTTTTTGTTATATATGCAATGTCAGAGTTCTTCAATTTATTATTGCTGAAATATGTGTTAGTCTGGGTAGACTACATAGACAAATCCAGAGACAATCATATGCATGATAGAGAACTTTATATGAAGAAGTAATCATGTATCAATAACACATTCCAACCCAGTCCAGATCAAGCTCATAAGTTCGAGATTAGTCCAGAAATCCATTGTTATCCCATGAATTCTTCTTCAAACTCATGAAGTGGATGCAATGATGCCAAAGAGTATGGACGATCAGCGAAGAGTCCTGTGGATTCAATGACTGTGGATACATCTCCAGGCCTCTGATTCCTATCAGAGTGGCTCCATGTAGATTGTCAATAGGCAGGTGAAGCAGAGTGAAAATGGGTCCTGCATCCAAGGAAGAAGAAGAAGATCCCCAAATCCTCATGAGAAGTTAAATCGATCAGGCTGTGACCTGAATGACAGGCTAGACTCCACCCCTTCATTCTTTTACCAAGTTGGTATAAACTTGTATAAATACCACAGCAGAAAAGATCAGAGGGTTATCCTATTCAAAATATCACTCCCAGCCCACTTCCATTTATTAATGCCTAGGATATCTATCTTATGTGTTCTAATTCATTTTTGATGACTTCCAATTTGTCTAGTACCAGACACTGTACATTTCACATCAGCATCAATAATGGGTGATATTACCTATTCTCATTTTGAAATGTAACCCATCAGCAATTGAAGGTTCTAAAAGTGTTGGTTCCATCATATCAATTCTACTGTGAGGAGGCAGCTCTCCCCAGGCTGCATTTTGAGTTCCTTCCAGCCAGCAAGACTTATGCTCTATCATCATATCAGTCAATGTTCCATTGATAACTATATAATTGTCAGTGACTAAATTTCTTAGAAGTGGATAATCTATTCCTTTTTTCTAGTCTATTCTTAGCTTGAAAACTCAGCTGAAACCTGTTCATCCCCTGTGATCCTACTAGCATGTGAAATACTGCTAGTAAAGCCTCCAACATTACAACAACTTAAGTCATACAAAATGCTACAGCCAGAAAATTTGTATAACTAAACATTGTCCTCAAGGATTAAAGGATATGTTTGGGGTGATGGAGAAGTGTCCTATTCTAACAAATTATAAGATGCTGTAAAAAATCTCATTAGAAAAATATGTGTATATCTGATGGTATTTGAGCACAGCGGAAGGTCCCCGACTGAATTTGGATAGTGAATGAAATTTCCCAGAAGAGATAATATTTGTTCGTAGTCCTGAAATTCAAAGACTATTTACCAAATTGAAGATAAAAGAAAAGCATGATATTCAAAGAGCAGTATTAGGTCAAAACTCTTTGACATTAATGATCACAGACTACTTAAGAAGCTATCAAGAATTAAAAAAAAACTATCAAGAGACTATGGTAACATCAATTTGTGGAATGGTGACCATTGACAGCACATTAGTACCTAAGCTGCAAAACAGGTGAATTTTAAGTTATGAAATCCATTGTCTACCATGAAAATATTTGAGATTTTATTTTCTGTAACATATAGAATGTAGTTTAGTACCTCTGATGCTGTTTCTTTTGATATTCAGGCACCATCGGATTTCTTCACCACTTCTGCTTATGCACATATTTGTCTTCAGAGATCATGTTGGGAAGGTGAGTGTGGCAGTTACCTAATCAGGTGTCAATTTGAGGATTAGTAGTATAGGGAAGGAGCTTAACCTGTCAATGTCGAGATAGTGACTAAGACTTCTGTATGGGTGTGTCAGTCATGTGCTTATGTTAATTTTATGATTGAAATGTAGGGGTGGGGGCTGAGCCCTGGTGGCGCAGTGGTTGTGCGCGGGACTGTAGCCCACTGGGATGGAGGTTCAATTCCAGCTCATAGAAGCAAAGGCTGGGCCTCCTACTCCCACTACCAGAGGACAGTGATGCCTAAAAAAATTAATAATAATTAAATTAAAAAATTTTTTTTAAATTAAAAAAAAAAAGAAATGTAGGGGTGGAGTCTAGCCTGTTAATCTGGAGATAGCCATACAGTAGCCAATGAGGCCTCTATGTGGGCATGGCTTTCACCTGAGACTCCTGGGAAATCTCACGATATTTCCCTCATGAAGATGAGAAGCTATCTTCCCCAGTTGTTGGGAGTTAGTTTAATCATGGACGATTAATCATGGACAAGACAAGCTGGCAGTGTTTGAGAAGCTGGAGAAGCCCACGGAAAGACCACACAGCTTTGCCCTGATGAAGCCAGACCTCTGAAGCTGGGGCGGCCAGATGAGACCTCTGCGAGCCATGAGTTGCTGTTGCTGTTAATGGACCCTGAGCCCTGGAGGCGAGGTGCCCTGCCAGCACCAGGATTCTATACCCACTGACCTGGGATTCGTGAGTCGGAAGAAGACTTTATAGACTGATTTTGGGCATATGAGTTAATATTGGACTTATGACTTTGGACTAGACTGGGCTGGGATGCTTTCTCCATGTCCCATTCCTTTTGTATATAAACCCTTTCCTTATACGATATGTGTGTCCTTGAATTTGTTCCTCTAGTCTACCCAGACAAACACAATGGGCATGACTTTCTCTTACGAATTCTGGGAAATCCAGTGGTATTTTCCCCCTTAGATGTGAGAGACTCACTCATCTGTCCCTTGGAGATGCTCTACTGACAAGACACATGGCTGACTCCTGTGAGACATCTGAGAGGAGAAGCCACGTGGGCTTACCTGATGGTACCAGGTCTCTGAAGTTGGAAAAGCCATATAGATACTCCTGCCAGTGCTGAGATCTTTGCTCCTCTTCCATGTCCCCCAGAACCATCAGGGTCTAAAAGACTTGAAAGTAACCAAATGGCCATCTAGCTCAGAAGCCAAAAAAACCCACATGAAAGAAGTATACCAGCTCATGTGACCACAAGGTGTCGTAGGATCAGGTGTCAGACATCAAAGAACTAAAAATTATATCATTATAAATGATGGGCAGTACATATTGGAGACCCAAAGCCCATATATTGGTAACAAATGTGACATCCCCTTACAGAAAGGTCATGGAGAGGAGACAAACCCATCAGGATGCAATTTCTTCTAGTTCTTAAATGCTTCCTCCCCCCACTATCATGATCCCAATTCTACCTTACAAATCCGGCTAACTCAGAGCATGTCCACTGGTACAGATAGAAATAAAAAAATATAGGGAATACAGGAGAGATGATCCCTTCAGAATCAGTGATGAGAATGGAGATACCGGGAGGGTGGAGAGAAGCGGGGGTAAAGTGGGGAAACTTATTATAAGTATCTACATATAACTTGGGGTATGGACAACAGGGAAGTGAGTGAGGGAAGACATGGGACAGTGAACGATATGACAAAATAATAATAATTTATAAATTATCATGGTTTCATGATGGAGGGAGAGGAAAAATGAGAAGCTAATACCAAAGCAAACATTTTGAGAATGATGATAGCAACAAGTGCACAAATGTTCTTGGCATACAATGGATGTGATGAGTTGTATGGGCCCCTAATAAAAAGATTT
This sequence comes from Nesogale talazaci, assembly GCA_004026705.1. NCBI lineage: Eukaryota > Metazoa > Chordata > Mammalia > Afrosoricida > Tenrecidae > Nesogale > Nesogale talazaci. The sequence continues at coordinate 312 of PVJH01046396.1, read as the reverse complement.
TCTAAAAAAGAAAGCAAAAAAACAAGAATGTAGTTTATACATAAATACTGTATGATCTGTCATTTAGTAGCTGTTTGTTGAATTATGTCCATAGCTATATCTCTATCTTTTGCATGTGGATGAAATTCCACTTCTTAGCTTATTTTTCAAAACCATTTTATTGGGAGTTAATAGATATATAATTCTATGGCTCAGTCACACCAAACAGTATTGTACAAGTGCTAGCACATCAGTTTGAAAGCATTATTTTCCTTACTGAACTCCTTGACATCAGCTCCCTTGACATCCACACCACTTCCCACCACTACTTCC
>PVJH01046395.1:0-11856 GCA_004026705.1 Nesogale talazaci | reverse complement strand
GCAGCCAGGCAGTGATGATGCATACAAGTTTCCTCTGGTTTCTGAAGCCTTCCTCCCTGCCCCCCAACCATGATGTTCCCAACTCTACCTTGCAAATCCAGGTGGACTGCAGAAGTCACACTGGCATAGAGGGGAGCTGGAGATATGGGGAAACCAGGATGGATGGGCCCCTTCGGGCCAATGGTTAGATTGCAGATACTGGAAGGATGGACAGAAGGGGGGTGGGGCAGGGAACCAACAGCAAGGATATATACACAAGCTCTTATTTGAAGGACAGGCATCAAAGGAGTGGGTTGGGAGAGAAGTCGGGCAGTGTACAATATGACAAAACAATAACAATATATAATGTATTGAGGGTTGGAGGGGAGGAGAGACCAGGGGAAGAGGGGAAGGAATGGAAAAGCCGATACTAGGGGCTAAAGGGAAAAAGGTGGATGATTGGAGAATAATAATAGAAGTGGACATGTGAGGGTGCTTGATGAGTATGCTTATTTATATATTGTGAAAAACGATGTATGAGCCCCCAATGAAATGATTGGGGAAAAAAAGCATATAAAGTTTAATGCAGTAGACTCACAGACATGTACTACCTCGTAGATATGCGGTTAAGTGTCGTTGAGTGCATGTCAGGTTGCAGGGAGCCGATGTGCAGCAGGATGCTTCAGTCTGACAGACAGCACTAGGCTAGAGCTCTCTGTGGCAGGCGTGCTCTAGGTCCCTCCACCTCCCTCGAGGGCTCCCTCTTTTCCTGTAGGACTTTTCCTTTTCCAACCATGACGTCCTCCTCCAGATCTGGCCTGCCTTGCAGACTTGTCCATATATGTCAGGAGCTGTGATATGTAGTAAGGCTGGATTTTATCCGCCTGTGGCTGTGTCCCCATTTGGAGAGCATGATCTGCTAACAAACAGGAAGAGGATGAGCTTGGGTTCCGACCGGTGGTGGAATTCACATAATTTCACAACCAGTTTGCTGCCATGATCATGGTTTTAAATATTAAAAAATGGTATACTGAAAAGTCGTTGGTCCTTTCATACAGTTAATATTTAGATAGGAAAAATAAGAGGCACACAAAATTAGATTTTAAGAGTTTTTAAAAATTAGTGAAAATATGAACACCTGACAAAAAGCATTAAGACTGTTAAGATATTTCCATGTTGCTTCTTGATTAGCATCCTCACTTATAATAGTCATTGCTTTTATTGGAGCATCAGTGGTATGTGATTTATTCTTTCTTTATTCTTTTTTTAAAATGTGATTTATTCCTAGCCATCTTTTCACTATAGTAATAGGATCCCATTTAGAGGTAGGCCAGCCAGTTAGACAATAGTTATTATGTTTGATATTTTACAAGCAGGTGACTTCTATTTTGTGAACATAATATGTTCATCTTTGAAAAATCCCTTTGCACTTCTGCTGAAATTATAGCACACGTTCTGACAATATTTTTAGCTCTTTGAGCACTTTCAAGAGCAACGCAATGCGCTCATAATATTTTGTGGGAATTTGGGGTGTAACACAAAGCTGAAGAATTGACCGTGTGTCTGGTTGTTGGACATGCTTTGTCTTGATGGTATGCGTTTGTTTACTGAAGTAACGGCAAGGGGATAAAAATGTAGTATTTTACCAAAAGTAGAACAAAGTTGATGAAATGAATAGATAAATATTAAAAGTATAATTCTTTCTAATTTTTACACCTATGGACAAAATGAACATTAATATGGCACTTAGAATATGTTATTGCACAAAATGGATATTAAAGAGTGGCGAAGGTAATAGCTGTGATTTCCACATTGGGTGGCTGCCCAGCTGCCCACCTTAGAGGAAACAAGTGCCATTTGAACAACTGGCTCGTTGAACTCAAGAACCGGCGGAAGCTTACTTGACCTTACAGGCTGGTTCTGACGTAGTAGTGGGTGTGAATCAGACCACAAATCTTGGTTTACTAGCTATCTTAGTTACTATCATTCACAACAGATGTAAGGAATTATGCATACCTTATAGCTGAGAGGAGAACGAAAATTGTTTTTTGAGTGACCTGGGAAAAGCCTGGCTGATTAAGATGAGTAGGAGGCCTGTATGTGTATTGGAAATATCTTGCCAGAGACCCCAGGTCATATACACATAAACAAGATATATACATAAATAAGGAGTGGAGAATAGATTATTACCTTTGGGTGAAAGTTGAGTGCACCATGTAACTCCCACCAACGACCTTTCCTTGCATGGGTCTGGTAAGAAGGTGGGGGAAGATACTGATCTATTCACCAGTGAGTCCTTGTGAACAGGCTTCCCTGCTGTTTAGATAATGAATCAACTGAACTCATCACCAGCAAGAGCCAGCAATAGAGTGTGTCCTCGGGTCCTAGCATCTGACTTACCCTTGTGTGACCTTTGGGCTTTGGACTGAACTGTACCCACCACTGTGTAAGATTTCCTCGAAATTTCGAGAGTTCTGTGGGACATGGCAATGACTCACACAACTCAGAGATGTGATGGAATAGCCTCAAGGAGGTAGTGGAGGAAAGATAGAACAGATGTTTGCAATTTTCAATTTCCTAGGATTTGTTTGGTATTTTTATAAAAGAAATTGTTACCACAGGAGCATTCTGGCTCGACTTCTGCCAGGATGGATCTGTTGGTTCTTCTGCCTGTCCAGGTGCATTCCCTATTCTTTCTCAGTGTCGTAATTAAAACGCATCTATCCTCCTTCAGTCTTCCTTCTTTACTGTCCACCTTTCACATGTTCCCTAAAGTGACATATTAACACTTTTGCACTTGAGGAAGTCATTAGCAGCAGATTGACTCCATGCAATGCTGTTTGATTTACTGACTGCTGTTTCCGTGGACCTCAATAGTGGAGCCCACTATCTGGTAGAAGAAATGAGTTGTATTAGTTCCCATGTTTCGTTCCTGGATTTAATTTCTTTGTCTTCAAGTCAGATGTAACTTCAGTACTTAAAATTTCTCTTTATCATTTCTTTCCAGTTTTTCAGAACCTTCACAACAGATTAGTGTATTTCTAAGAAATTTACACCATGGCTTTCTGGCACTATGCTGTATGTAAGAGACGACCTCTCTGTTAAACTGATAATTGTTAGAGATTCATGTATGCTAATGCATACAGTCCACAGTCCCCTGTCTTAGTCTATAGTCCACTAGCTTAATCCACTTATTTTTATTGTTGTACATGTGTGCATGTACTTTTCACTCTTAATGGGCATTTCTATTGTCCCCATGGTTTTGTACTATATGAACAATGTTTGTTGCTTTGGGCATTTTTGTATTTCCTCCATGTGTGCATGTGTAATTTTTTTTTTCCCTTTTTTTCTCGCATCACTGCCCTGGTGGAAGTAGGAAGCCCAGACTTGCTCCTGGAGAGCTGCTGCTGCATTTGAACCGTTGACCCTGTGGGCCACAGTCCTGCACACAACCACTGCGCCACTAGGGCTCAGCTGTGTAATACTTTTTTAAACTTATATTTGTAAGGATGTAATTGTTAAATAAGTGCTGCTCACTTTAAACTTTATCAGCTATTAATAAGTTGATCTCATAAGACTTGCACTAATTTACATTTCACCAGTAGTATATTGCAGAGAATCTTCCTGAATTTTATAGGGATGGTGGAAGAGAGCCTATATTTTGTAGACTAGTGCTTCCCAATAGGGCAAGACAGTGTGTGTTAGGCATGCTTGACTAGAGAAACAAATCCAGAAACAGTCATATATGTGTGAGAAAGCTTTATTTCAAGAGGTAATTATCAAGCAAACATCCCAGCCCAGTCCAGAACAAGTCTGATACTGGTCGATAAGGCCCTCTTCAGATTCATGCAGTCACATGTAATGATGCAGAGTGCAGGGAGCTCACAGGGCAGTGGATGCAAAATCTGTGCATCCATTGGTGGTGGATTCACCTCACGGGGTCTGGCAGGTCTCAGGCAACTCTCCCAAGTGACTCACCAGCAGGAAGGTGAAGCAGAGAGAGAGAGATGGAGGTTCTTAGGACCCTCCTTATGAGGAAGTCATGCCCACAAGGAGGCACCATCAGGCTGATTGACAGGCTAGATTCCGCCCCTACACTTCAAGTTGACAATGAGATTCAGTGAGTACCACAGTGATGTATGAGAAGTACTCTTTCTCCACCCTTACTCCCACCAACGTGCACAGTTTTCCCCTCTCTTCTCCAAGCATTGATTCCTGATGTATATGTGGTCCTGACCTGGCAACTGAAAAGTTAATTATGAAAAGTTTTACTTGATGAACTTTACTTACTCTTTGCCAAGCACAAACTTATTGGTAGTTGCTTTAATGGCTCATTGTCATCCCTAAAGCCCATGTAAACCCTTATTTTTATTTGTTTTGTTGACTATTCTGTCTCATCCTAATCATTTTTCTCCATTCCTATCATTTAAAAAAAATTGAAATATATTGCATTCCTCCTCTGTAATCTTGCTTTTGTTTATATTCTGAAGTAATTGATCATAGTTTTTTCTATGTAAGAGAAAGAGAGAGAGAGAGAGAGAGAGAGAGAGAGAGAGAGAGAGAGAGAGAGAGACTATAGAAATTATTTGCTTAACTGGCATTTATAAAAGAGAGGAATGCTTTACTATGATAAAAACATAACAAATAATGGATTTTCCTTAGGAATTTTCATTAAAAATACTGTAGCTAAAGTCCTGAAATAGACCCAGGATCTAGCTTTTTGAGCTCAATGACTTTATGAATTATAACTGTTTTCCAGTTTTAGAAATTCTATTATTCTCTCCTGTTCACTGTATTTGCAGGATTCTTTCTTTCACTTTTAATCATTTTATATTCCAGTAGAATTTTGGACAAGGATAAAACTGAATATACACTCAATGTACCTTCTTAGTTGCCTGTCACTACTATTTATTGAGCGTTTACTATCAAGGTGACACTTGGATCAAAACTTAGGTATTGGGCTGAGCCCTGGTGGCGTAAGTGGTTGAGAGCGGGACTGTGGCCTGTGGGCTTGGCGGTTCAAATCCAGCGGTGGCTCTCAGGAGCAGCCCTGGGTAGCGCCCACGACCACCAAAGGCAGTGATGCCCACACACAACAAAACAACAAAACAACTTAGGTCTTCTGGCTACAAGGAGTACTTTCCACTCTATACCACTTAACTTCTAGATTTTTAAAGATGGTCATAACTAATTTGAAAAAGATTTATATTGCCATGCAGATAATGTTTTCTTTTCAAAAAATTATAACACTTTCTTTTTGCCACACTGTTCAGCCCTTATGATGAGCTAGTAATGCAAGAAGCTAGACTATGAAGAGAAAAATGGTATCAGGTGGAGAAAGATACAACCTTGCTATCCAAAGAGAAGAAGGCTTAAACACTTCTTGATTAAAGTCATAAATTTTAGCCTTTAATGTAGATTATAACTCAATGTAAAAAAAACAAATATCCTCACAACTAGACCGATGAACAATGCCACGATAGAGAAAATACTAAAGTTGTCAAGGATTTCAATTTTTAAAGTGAATCTACAACAACAGTCATAGACGGAGCATTCAAGTGGTTGAAATCTCCTATTGTACTGAGCATAAGACCTCTTTAATGAGCAAAGATGTCACATTGAGTCCTACGGTGTTCCTGGCCCAAGTCATGGTATATTTGATTACCTCACATGCATGCAGACATGTAGGTGGCATTTAAAAGAAAAGAATGCTTTAATATTTTAAAAAGCTGGACATTATATAAGGGATAGTGAACAAGAATTAATATATTTTCATTATGGTGTGAAGAAAATTGAATATGCCTGGGATTGCTAGGAGAACAAAAAAATCTGTCTTGGAAATAGTTTTGCGCAACTCTTGCTTAAAGGGGGAGATGGTGAGACTTCATCTCACATACTTTGAACATGTTATCGGGGGGCATCAAGTCCCTGAAGAATGCGTCTTGCTTGGTAAAGTAGAGGGGCAGCTGTATATAGGAAGACCCTCAATAAAATAGATTGACACAGTGGCAGCAACAATGAGTTCAAGGTTAGCAGTCCTGACCATTGTTTTGTTCTGTTTTACATGCAATTTTGCAACACTGTTCATTTAAAATTAAGGAGCCTTGGTGGCACTGCCTACTGTGGGGTAGGCATTCAGTTGCCAACTGCAAGGCTGGTGGTTCAAGCCCATCAGACTCCACAGGGGAGAAAGAAGAATTAAAAGGGGAAGCCTTATTTATGTACATTAGGATGGATACAGGTGTGGCATAGGAAGGTTGCTATTATAGTCTTTGGTGAGACAATGTTCCCTCAGTTCTAATGTACATGAAGCCAATTAATATTTTCTGCGATTCATGTAGTTGTTTACTTCCTTTGATTTTTCTTAATGTTCTTCTTGAGTGTATATATGATGACTAGAGTAGTAGGGTTCTTTAGTTTCCATCATTGGCATGTCAGCAAAATGTAGTATTAAAGCTTTAATTTAATTTTTTGTTTTGTTATTATATTTTTAAAAAATAATTTTATTGGGGGCTCTTACAGCTATTATAACATTCAATACATAATCTGTATCAAGCACATTTGTATATCTGTTGCCACATACATTTCCAAACATTTTCCACTTGAGCCCTTTTAGTATAAGCTCCTCAAAAATCTTTCCCCTCGGGCTGAGCCCCGGTGGCGTAGTGGTTGTGCACGGGACTGCGGCCCACTGGGTTGGAGGTTCAATTCCAGCTCCCAGGAGCAAAGGCTGGGCCTCCTACTCCCACCACCTGAGGCAGTGATGCCTAAAAAAAAAAAAAAATCTTTCCCCTCCCTCCTTTTCTTTTTTTAAAATGAATCATTTTATTGGTACTCATACACCTCCTCTCATGATCCATGCATACATCAATTGTATGCAGACTTTATTTGCACACTTGTTGCCATCATCACTTTCAAAACATCCTCCCTTCACTCAGGCCCCCAGCTCCACCTCCCCATATTTCCCTTCCCCCCATGAACCTTTAATAATTTACAAATTATTATTTCATATTGTACACTGTCCAATATGTCCCTTCACTCACTTCCCTGTGGGCCATGCCCCAGAGAAGAGGTTATATGTAGATCCCTGAAATTGGTTCCCCCTTTCTACTCCATCATCCTTCCACTCTCCCAGTATCACCACACCCATCACTTGTCCTGAGGGTATATCTATTCTAAATTCCTCATGTTTCCGACTGCAGTGTACATCCCCTGTTCTACTGTTCTAGCCGGACTTGTCTGGTAGAACTGGGAACATGATAGTGGGAGGAAGTATTTGAGAACTAGAGGAAAGGTGCATATTTCATTATTACTACACTGTAGTTTAATTGGCTCATCTTCTCCCTACAGCCCCTCTGTAAGAGGATTTTGCTTTACCATTTGATGGGCTTTGGGTCACCAATGTGTACTCCCCCTTATTTATAATGATATAATTTTAGTTCTTTGTTGCCTAACATCAGATCCCTTCAACACCTCGTGGTCACACATAAAGCTTTAATTTTTAAGTCTTTCAGTCTCTTTTACTAATACGTAAAAAAATGTGTTTTATTTGCCCTTTATGTATAATTCCTCTGTAGAGGGCTCATTATTCATTTTATATATCAATGTCACTCACTCTCGCTTGTTGTGATCGAGCCCGTGCAGACTCCTATAGGAAAGGGTGGAACTGCCTCTGGATTTCTGAGACTGTGTAACTCATTTCAAGGGTAGAAAGCCTCAGATGGGTTGGTGGTTTCAAACTGCTGAGCTCACAGCTAGAAGCCTAATGAGTAACCACTCTTCCACCAGGTCAACCAAGCTGGGATTGAAATCCAGACCATTGACCACAGTGTCATTTAGTATAAACGACCAGCTCTGATTTACTCTAAGGTTAGTTGATTTGAGTCACTATAGACACTAGAAAGACTTGCTTTTATTCAGTAGTTCATTATCTAGGCACCAAGTCATCACTGAATTTCAAAAGTTATCTCTGAATACTTAGTAAGATAGTGAATCTTTAGGTCATTTTGAATGTGTGTGATTAGGGCAGGGAGTGCTGTAATGATGGAAGGTTTGGACTGGCCCGTCTCTGCATATCGTTTAGCTGACTTACTCGATGGCCAAGATGAGCCCCTTCATCCCTAGTCCCATACCTGATGACACAAGTGGACTTCTGAGCACTATGGCTCCAGCTGAGAAGATGTAAGCGTTCAGGGAACTTGTAGTTCCAAAGTGATAAACCTCTGTCACAGAAAACCTTATTGGCCACTGTGTAAGCCCAGTGTCAGTTCACAGTGTATGTAATCCAATTTATGCATTTTCTTTTTTTTGGGGTTTTGTTTTTGTATTTTGTTTTTTGGCATCACTGCCCTCTGGTGGTTGTGGGAACTACCCAGCGCTGCTCCTGAGAGCCGCCGCTGGATTTGAACCTCCAGCCCGCTGGCCGCAGTCCCTCACTCGACCACTTACGCCACCGGGGCTCAGCCCCAAATTTATACATTTTCAAATAAGGTACCAGGTGATGGTTCCAGTCTGTTATTATGAAACCAGTTTTTCTTTTAATGTTGCACTTTGTCTTTTAGGAGTTGTATTATATAATATATATGTATAGTTTAGCTTGATAATTTTATACTCTTTCTGATTTGCTCTCATTTTATTTCTTTTGAACTTAACTTTCTTATTGAGCTTCTTCCTTCTGGGACTCTCAGCATCCACATTCTAATTTAAGTCTCCTTAACTGAAAATTGGATTCCCTCAATTCAAAATTGACATTCTATTTCATGTTTGCTGTTGGACCTAGATCAGTGCCATGAACTTGATGCTAATTCAGTTGGTGTAGATATGTGGCAGAAACATCTTTTGGTCAGATCAGCTATTTGTAATGTTCTTGCATCTTGAGGTAGACTGACTTTTCTTATTCCTAACACATCTTTATGCTACCATAAATATTGTCACATGTAATGGAATCATCTCTTTTTGTTAACTTTTCTAAGTTAACAGAGCATTTGGTAACCTAAGCTAGGACTTTAAGGAAGTCTAAAATCTTTTTCAATAAATAGCAAAAATATTATTCATATCATTAATAAATTGATAAAAATGATCACTGTATTTGTCGGACCATAAAACGCACTTTTCCCTCTCCAAAACTGGGGGGAAAAGCGAGGGTGTGTCTCATGGCCCGAAGGTGTGGTACCCCAGTACATTTGTTTATGATCCCATGTGCCCGCTTACTGTCTGCTGTGGATTGCTGTGTGTTCCAGGGAAGTCCCAACTCTGACTGGATCTCCAGTCAGTCAGTCAGGTCACATGATCTGCACAGCGCATGCCTCATCTGTGTGTGTATGACACTGACAGACTGACAGGATTAGAACATTGAGACAGGAGGCAGCTGTTGTGTTTGCGCTGTAAATGGTCATGTTTTGCTTTGTTTTAATAAATATTTTAGCATACTGGTACTCTTTGGTTCAGAATATTTTTTTTCTTGTTTTCCTGTGCTAAAAACTGGGTGTGTCTTTTGGTCCGAAAAATATGGTAATTTAAAAAAATTTAACAAAATACTGTTAATAACAGTAGATCGTGTGTGTTGATGGGTTACTACATTCTGGACTTTGTGCCTAGTGCATACACAAATACCTATGTCATCCATTTCGATGAGTCAGATATTGTTACTTTCTCCAGTTTATAGAAAGAGAAGATTAGAGAAGTTAAGTAGTTTTTCTAAAGTCACAAAACACAGCCCTCATATTTATAACCATCTTGCTCTTTTGCCTGGCTGTGCTGAGTCAGTATGACAAGATGAAATGGAAGACAAGATTATTTGTGCAGTTATCAGCTCTGATCTTTGGGGAATCAGTGCTGTTGAAGATTTTAATACCAGAAGAGGTATTTACACAGACTCCTGCTGTGAAGCAGGAGAACGTGGAGCCCGCTTCCATCTCATTCTGGCTGCTTTTGCTGATCTTCTCATTTTCTAGGTAGGCGCTTGAGTAAAAGCAGTCGTCTTCTTTTTGAGATGAGTCAAACCAGAAACCTGTGAGATTCCTGTTAGGTTGAGTGCATTGACAGTTGGTTATTCAAACCTTAATTGGTGAAAGAAAATGAGGAACTCAGCTTGGGCTTTACCAAGGGGTTTGATCTATGGCTCAAGATATGGTTTAGGGTCTTCATTAGACCCTGGCTACATGATGGTCTTTGTTTCCATTTTTTTTCTCTTTAAAACTTTCTAGCATCCTTAGAGGTCATAAAAACATGAGAAATTGAGTGTGGAAAAAAATAAGTGTTTTTTCAAAGTAATAAATATGAAGATACATTAATAGCAACAAAAAAGTCACCTTGAGTATTGAATATTATAGGTGAATTTCTTTGGCATATTTGTGTATTAATAGCTAATTATCTATCAATATACTTATATGGTTATACAAATCAAGGGCAGATGAATTTGCTCCTTGATAGAACCATTATTTGTAATCTATTTAGACTTTTTTGCCTCTTCATGTTCATTCTTTAAGGCAAGATCTTGGAACAAAGAATGCAACAAATAGCGGACGTTTTATCTCCTGATACTCCTCAGCCTGATGGTTTATCTTATTTAAAAGTACAATCTTTAAAGGGGAAAAAACATATTTATAACACTCATTGAAGCACGCATATTGGATAATGGCAACATTCTTTGGGTAGAAAATAGCGATGTAAAATTTGACTTAGTTTTATCACTCCCAGGAATTTTCATTAGAGCCCCTATACAGAATTATCAGCTATAAATAGAGATCAGCTAATTTGATGAAAAGGCTGCAGGTCTACAGATAATTGAACAAATACATCATGGTTTAAAAAAACTTCCATGAGATGACAGCAGTGGTGAGTAGAGCTAGGGAAAGGAAAGAAGGAGCAAGAAAAAGGGGAAGGCAATTCAAAGGAACAATGATGGATTTGTGTGCAACAAAATGCGATTCCAATACCAGCACACTTAACAAGCTTTCTCACTAGGAGGCCATTGTTCTTCCTCACACTCTTGGCTTGGCTGCTTTCCTTTCCCATTTGGAAGGAGGACAGGCCACCCTCCCACTCGCTCTGGTCTTTTGACCAGAGACTTATGTGGCTGAGGTTGATGGGGCAGCAATGGGACTTCGTATGTGTAAGTGCGGTCAGCACCCACAAGGGCTGACTTCCAGCAGAAATCCTATTGTTGTCCACTGAGATACGTGCACAACTGAAACCTGGCTTTTTAATGATGCTATGTAAAGGCTGTTTTTAGGTGTTACTGTTACAAGAGTCATTCTTGTCACTCTCTCCTCCTTTTAGCAGTATACATGTTTGGATAAACTAAATGCCTCCAGTAAGTTGTTGTTGCTGTTGTATGAATTGTATGTGTGTTTATGAGGATGATTGAAACTCTAAGGGTAGGTGTTGTGAGCTGAACAACTGTGTGTAACTGTACACTTTTCTGAAAAATTTTCCTTGTAAAGAAAAGGCTTGAAGTAGGAAAGTAGAAAGTATAAAACATAATGGCTTATCACTTCTCAGTCTTTTGATTAAGGTCAAATATAATGACCAAATCACATTGCTGGACAAAGGGATGGCTATTAGATTGTCTTTTCACACAGGCTGCTGTATTCCATATGACTGAAATAGATTCATGGTACAGACACCTGCTGAATTAGTGCTTGTTTAAAAATTTTTTGTGTGAATTAGGTGAAGGTTTTCAGAGCAGATCTTCAGTTTTACCTTTAACAGTGCATATATATTTTGTTTCAACTTATCAATTTCAATTTATCAATTGCCATCACTCCTTCCACATCCTCCCTGTGTTTCTTGATCCCAGCTTGCCTTCTGTCCTAACCCTCAGAAAGTTGTCCCTGGGCAAATGGTTATTCTAGTCTGAAGGTGATTTTGTTTCAG
>PVJH01046394.1:0-11860 GCA_004026705.1 Nesogale talazaci | reverse complement strand
CACCACACCCTGAGAACCATATTCGTGGGAAGGGAGGTTGAGTACTTTGTGCTTTCCATTCAGTTATTATGAGATTCCCCCTCCCCTCGATAATTAGACATCCCTGTCAAGGGATGAGGGATACTTACGGGAAATGCAAATCAGTAGAGAGGAAAGGCAGCAGGTATCTGGGAGAACAGAAGTACATGGCTGTTGGTATAAAAGGGGGGAGGGTTTAAGTCCAAGTTGAGGTTGGGCATGACTAACAATGCTTTTAGAGACTTTAAGTGGAGAATATTCTGGGTAATCTGCACTGGCCTGAGCTGCTGAGCATATCCTGGGTCCCATCCAAGTGCCATATATGGTAGTTATATAATTGTCAATTTAAGGTATTAAGCATGTAGGGGTAGAGCCTAGCCTGTCATTCAGATCATAGCCAATGAGGCATCTGCATAGGCATTGCCTTATCCTGAGAATTCTTAGAAATCCAGATCTTCCTCCTTTGAAGCGGGAGACCTCTCTCTCTCTCTCTCTCTCTCTCTCTCTCTCTCTCTCTCTCTCTCTCTCTCTCTCCTGACAACCTAGAAGGCACTGCACCTGACAAGACACATGAAATTACCCTAGCACCCTGAGCTGGACAAGCCATGTGGATAGGACCAGACCTCTGAAACTGTAGAAACCACAGGGAGAGAGATGCCTGCCAGTGCTAAGATGCTTACTACATCACTGGATCCAAAAACTTTCTACCCACTGGCATGTGATTGCCCTACATTCGGCATCATTGCCTGTATTTCATGAGTCTGAAGAGGACACTATAGATTGATATCAGACACGTGGTCTAATAGACCTATGGCTTTGGACTGGACTGGACTGGGGTGTTTTTGTAATGTACTCTTCCTGTTTATATAAAAATCTCTCATATACATATGCATGCTTATGAATTTGTTTCTCTAGTCTACCCAGATTAACACACCATAGAACAATGGGCCATTGGATGCTGGATCTTTGAGGTGTTCAAAATGCTTCAAAGTTCCCACCAGAGAGATTCAATGAGGAAACTACACTTAGTAAACTACACTCTACCTCAATCCTGTCTGTAACCTGATGGCTTAAGATTGAAAATTAGTCATGTGTAAAGAAGCAAAAGGCAGCTATACCAAGAATCTTGAACTGTCAGTGATGGACAATCATTGAATTATTACGTCAATGCCCTCTATGCTGTAATAAGATATATATTATTCTGGAAAACCTGTGACTTATGTTCTCATTGAATATTATTTTAAATTTTCCCTGATGACCAACTGAGAAACTCCAATTGTTTGTGTAAATATCATCTAGCCATGACAGGATTTATTCTGTACAAGTGAATAATTAAGGTATGATATGGAGTTAGTCTTCATTGACCCCAAATCCCTCTCTAAAATTTTTTTGAAAAGTGAGACCATGGACCTAATACAGTGGTTCTCAACCTTACTAATGCCACGACACTTTAATACAGTTCCTCATGTTGTGGTGATCCCACCAACCATAAATTTACTTTTGTTGCTATGGATATGAAATGGGCAACCCCTGTGAAAGGGTCATCTGAGCCCCAAAGGAGTTGTGACCCACAGGTTGAGAACTACTGACCTAATCAATGACAATATTACTGGAATATTACTGGAATATTTAATGATCCAGGGAGATGATCAATAAGACCCAACAAAGAAGTCTCTAAAAGGAGCTGAAGGCACATAAAAACCATAGATCCAGGAATGGGCCTTGAACTAACACTAAATTTTAGCTCCAATTTAAAAACAATTAATTCTTACATCATGGTCCTCCTTAATACTTGCCATCAGGAAGGGGACACAAAAAGATATGGGTACTACAGCAAAGTGTGAATACTTTAGATGGTGCTTGACTATCAAGTAAAAAGTATCAGGGATCTTAAAGCTTGTTTTCAAACAAGTAGCAATCTGAGTGATTGTGGTAGCAATTATTCAATATTGCTTGATATAAGTGAACTATGAAAAGATAATGATACCTGTATTAGCTCTCAGTTGAATGGCTTGGGCAAATAAATTAATAAAAAGTTAAAGCACACCCCCCTCTAAAAGAAATTGCTTTCAATTTAAGTTTAAGTAAAATGTATTCAAAGTAGTCCATCTGTACACTATGTTCCTAGGGAACTATGTACATATTATTATTACCGAAATGTCATTGTATTCAATAATGCTCTTTACTTATCTTTGTGATCCCAAATATATCTATAGTGCCTATCCCAGATATTTATTGCAGTGCCTGGATGGCTGTAGTCAGTTAATCCAAGGTTTATTTTGGGTAGCCTGCAGAGTATCAGCCTTTAAATCTGATCTTGTTCTACAAAACATGACATGGAGGAATGCTGGTTCTTCAAACACAATGCCTATAGGAAAGACCTGAGAATAACAACCACATGCTTCAACCAACATTTCTGCCATGAGCTTCTACATTACCCCTGTGAATCCCTCTGTCCCCACCAGGACCTCCAAGGAGAGATCCTGATGTTCATGCTCAGGACTGGGAGGCAGGCTTTGAACCCACATAGACCTGGCTCTACAAACACTTTTTAGCATGTGTTTTGGGGGAAGTAGTTTATTAATAACAGCATGACTTTTACATTTATAAAATGTTAGTAATACTGACCACAAAAGGCACTTGTAGGCCTAACCTACCTTGACATCTGCTAGAACACAGAGAATGTGTTCATGATCCAGTGAGAACATATCTATTTGATTTCCTACCTCTTCCTTGTACCATCAGGTGTCCGACAATTATATTTTGGCTTCTGGTTATTGAAAAATGCCTAAGACCATCGCACAAATACCTGAATTTGCCACATCTTTTGAACAGCTCTTTAGTGTCATTTCCTCTGTCATTTACTGTTTTTGTTCCAAATGGTAAGAAAATTCCATTGACGAGAGCATTAATGATTATCATATGGCACAGCAGCCCCAAGTCAGTCACCGATGACACATGGTCATCATTTTCCAGTTTGCACAGCTTTTCCCACAATTCCCACATCATCTTATTCATTCACTCATTCTCTCTCTCTCTCTCTCTCTCTC
Source organism: Nesogale talazaci (assembly GCA_004026705.1). Lineage (NCBI taxonomy): Eukaryota > Metazoa > Chordata > Mammalia > Afrosoricida > Tenrecidae > Nesogale > Nesogale talazaci. The sequence continues at coordinate 8,792 of PVJH01046394.1, read as the reverse complement.
TCTCTCTCTCTCTCTCTCTCATACACACACACTCACACGCACAAAACAGGCAAAAGAGTTATTATTGTTGCTGTCTTAAGTATAACAAACTAAATAGCAGCATATTGTGGTAGCAAAAGATCATAAATGACAAGAGTTCAACTTGAGTTGAAATCCTAGCTCTGTGTGACCCTGAGTAAATTACCTGAACAGTCAGTTTCCTAGGTGGTAAAATGGGTATAATTCAGCTTACCCACACAAAACTGTGTAGGGGATAAAATGAAATAAAACAAAATTGACACATAGCCATGTTCGTTAACATCAGTGATCACCAAAGGAAAGGGAGTGGTCTCTGTGTGATAGCTACATTATCTACTATGAACTTGAAGGAAGGGGTGGAATCGAGCCTGTCAATCGGGTCATAGGCAATGAGAGCTCAGTGTGGGGCATGGCCTTCTCCTGAGGATTCTAGGAACTGTCTTTCATCTGGAAGGTGGGACACACACACTCTCTGCTTCCCCTTCCTGTTGACAAGCCACAATGGAGCTAGTCTGATGGACCCAGAGCCCTTGAGCTGGAAGAGCCACATGAATTTGCCGAGTACTGAGATGCTTCCACCACCACTGGCTCCACAAGACTTTCATTCCATTGGCCTGCAATCTTCATGCATTTGACATCATTGCATATGCTGCATGAATCACAAGATGAATTTTTAGACAGGTATCAGGACATATGGGCGAATATTGGACATAAGGACTTGATCTAGACTAGGCTGGGATATTTCCTTAATATGCAGTTACTCTTTTCTATAAAGCTCTCTCTTACACACGAGTGTCTATGAATTTGCTCCCTTGGTAAACCCAAACTAACACACTCCGTTTATCTAACATCTTGATACCAAGGCCTAGAATAGAAACTGGGCTGCCTAACTACTAAGCTAGGAGATATTCCAGAAATAACTCTTGCTTGACTTCATTATTTTAAAAAAAATGCCTTTCTGATGACTTCCTAGAGCAAGGAAACATTCTATGTGCTTATCTTCATTTGATCACGTCCATAGCCATATAATATACTTAGCTAACATCAAACCAATCTAAGTATAGCAGTGTTGTATTCAGTTAATCAATGTGTTGCTTTTTCATGTCATCAATTTGAATTATTACCATGGACACACTGTTAGAGTTATCAAATATGATATCCACAGAATACATGCCCACATCAAAATGTCTGCTCACAAAGGCATACTGTGTCATTAAAGGAACTAGAAAAACAGTGTCTCAGGCAGCACAATATCACAAATGTAAACTTGAATAGAGGAATCTGATAGATGTATGAGTTCTAGTATAATAACTGTGCAAATCTTCTCAACAAGAGTAAAAGAACGTCATTGGAAAATCTACTGGTTCTCCTTCCCCACTCCTTGAAAAATGAAAACAGTTCTCTTTGAGTCTCTTTGGTGTGATGAAATGGTATTCTGTTACTCCCACAAATTACTGGGAGGAACTAGGCAAATAAAGTATAGGAAGCAAATAGAAGACATTTGTCAGTTTTAATTACCATGTCTCTGAATAGTCTTCTTTGTATAGCACAGCCATCTCAGAGACAGGAACTCAGAACATTTCCAGGACCATCAAGGAAGAAGAGCCACCAGTGACACATGTTTGAAACCCCTGCATTAAAGTAGTACGGAGCCCTGGTGGAGTGGCAGTGACGAGTTGGCCCATCTAAAACCACAAGCCACTGCTCATGAGAAAGAAGGGATTTTTTGCTGACATCAAGGGTTCGAGTGGAAAAGAGCAAATTTGGAGAGTGATGACGACTGCAGGCAATGTGAAAGGGATTAGCACAGTATATGTATACATGTACTGTGATAAGTAATGTACGAGCCCCCCCAAAAAATGACTAAAAAATAAAATGCTATAGCAAAAAAAATGTTACAGTCTTGGAAACTCACAGAAGCAGTTCTATCCTACAGTGTCCCTATGAATTGGCATCAACTTGATTGATATGAGCTTATTTTAAAGGTAGCAAAAGCCATTCCATAAGGAAAACAAAGGCTTAGTCAAGGTGACAACAGAGAAACAGCAGGGAGGCGAGGCAGCTGTGGTGGAGTGAAATTTTTAATATGGTTCTTTCACTCATTTCTCTATTATTTCCCACCACCAAAAGGTTGTGTGGGACAATGCAAATAGGACATGCATAACACTGTTCTTTGGGGATGGCTCCGTTTTTCTTATCACTTTTGAAGCAAGAGCAGAGACAGTCTAGGACCATCAGAAGCATGTTCCAAATCTCTATCTGAAATGGCAGAAGCTGAGACCAGAGGCCTCAGAGACAATGAGGCAGATTATGGGACAGAGCAAGAGGAACGGTGAGCAGCTCTGAGATTATGAGACTGAGCGACTGGTAGACTTCCTGATCCAAGGACCACTCTCGCAGGTGTGAGACTGAGAAACAGAGAGAGATCTTTTTTGCTACGGGCCAGTGACCATACCCTTATCGTTTGCTGATCCTGACATGTGGGAACCTATTAACTTTGCTAATAAACCTCCACAGTTATGATATTATCTATGAGTGCTGTGTGACCAACATAACCAATGATCAAACCCAGCAGAAAGGCGGTACATCAGGGAAGAATGTTTGATGTCAGAGTAAGGTAATGATATCTGGGTGACAGGACACAGATCCGGCCACTGCTTTGGGCCGATGTAGAGATGTAGCCAAAGGTGTGGAGATGGCGCTGCTGCCTCTTGTCCTCACTTGGGGACTCTATTTCTGCCAGCATAGAACTGAGCTCCATAGGGCTTTGAGTGGAAAGATTTTTCAGAAGTAGACCACCAGGTCTTTCTTCCAAGGCACAGCTAGGTGAATGCAAACTACTAATTTTTCAGTTAACAGCTGAGCACGTCAGTTGTTTGCACCCAAGAGGCAGGAAGACATTGCCGAGTGTGACAAAGAGTTTGTTAAATGAGCTTAGAGGTCTTGTTTTTTGAGAGGTGCCTCAAAATTTAGATTCTGTAAAATATTAAGACTTAAAACAGATTCATTTGAAAGCATTTCATTAAAGGATCCATAAATTTCATTAAAGGCTGCTTAAAAATTATCCTTAATCTTGAGACATCAACAGCAGTAATTGCTTTTTGCACTGACCACAAAACCTCACATATACCCATGTTTGAAAAGGAAATGGAGGCTTTGCTGAGGTAATAGAAAATTTTAGGAAATCCTATGCAGTATCACATGTTACTCAACCTTACGTATGCTGACTTAAAAACAGATTTTTTTTCCTATCTCAAAAATCCCCCAATTGGAACAAAATCCAGAATCTTCCATACAAGTTACTTAATGCACTCTTACACGACATTCTCTATCAGATAAAGTAGTGCACTGCTACATGAAAGGTCATTGTTTCAAATCCAGCAGCTGTTTTCAAGAGAAAATGAAGCCATTTGCTCCCCTCAAGACTGGCAGTCTTAGGCACCCTACCTAGGGATGCTATGAATTATATTCCACTCAATGTCAATGGGTTCATTTGATAAATACTGTGCTACATGCTGATAACATATTGACCAAGAAGACGCCCTCTGCTCCTTTTGCTCCTCTCATCTCCTCACTGCCATGGAGTCAAGGTTGATGCATAGCAATGCTACTGTGTGATTCTGTGACTGCAACTGTTTATGGGATTAGAAGACCTGACCTTTGTTCCTCAGAGTGCCTGGTATTTTCAAATTGCTGACCTGCAGGTCAGACAGCCCAGTGCCGCACCCCAAGCACCAACAGAGCTTCTTTCAAGGGGACAAAAGCCTACATAAAATGGGACAAGGGCTCTATATGATTGGGTTCCAAAAGGAAAAAAAAATATTATGTAAAGAAAAACATGTGAAATGTAGAATTTCTTAAAGTAGGGAAGTTTAAGGTCCTAATATATTGATATGTCGAACTACAGAAGTTTAGGGGCAGGAAGAGTGGAAAGTGAGAAGAAAGCAAGAGGCGGGTCATATAAGCCACTGAATGCTATGTTGAAGGGCTTAGAGTTTTACTTAAAAGAGAAATGCTCTGTGTGGAAATATAGCCTTTCTAAAAGTGCACTCTAAAATGATGGAGAGGCTGAACTCCTGTAAAAGATCATGCCTGGGGTGGGGGAAAAGGAAAGTAGCTAAACACCACTGGACTCTTTTGGCCTGAGAAACAAAATGGCTGGACTGGACATTAACTGAGAAATGAAAAGCTGCTGGGAGAGTTGTTTTCAGGAGAAGATCGGCAGTTCAGTTGGAAATATTTATTAGATCTCTAAAGGGAGCTATCCAGGAGGCATTTGGATGTGGGGAAATGGTGTACAGAAGTGAGATTCAGACTGGCAACATGCATTTTGGAACCAATTGCACTGAGATGGAATGTAAAACTGAGATTTTAAAAGAGATCTCCAATGGAGTGAGTGGAGCTAACAGAAAGTCAAAGTCCCAGATTGAGCCTTAGTGGAATCGGGTGATTGAGGAGTAGCACTCAGGAAGGAAGCAGAAACACTTGATCTTGAAAGCCAACTACTTCGGATATAGCAACATGGAAGTCAATGGTGACCTTAACCAAGAGGACTTTTAGTGAAACTCAAACCAAACTCCCAACTGACTGCCATGGAGTCAATGGTAACAGCGACCCCCCTGTGGATAACTGAGACGGTGACTACTTAGGGGAGTAGAAAGTCCATGCTTTGTCCCACAAAGCTCTCTGCAGGTGATTTTGAGCTGCCAGCCATGCAGGTCACAGGCCAACATGTAACTAGGCCACCAGGGCAGCAGAGGTGAAATCCAGAACTCAAAGGAGAGTGAGGAGGGAGAAATTTAAAAATTAACTGTCTTAAATAGCACTGTTGTGAAGAAGCGAAGAGAAATGTCATGGCACGTGGCTAAATTGGCAGGGTGGTCAATATCCTAACTCATAGCACAATTGCAGACTGTCCCTGTGCCTTCCCCATGACTGGTTGCGAGTCAAACTTTTGCGATCTATGGAATTTTCACTGACCAATTTTTTGGAAGTATATCATAAGCCATTCTTTCTAGTCCATGTGAGTCTGGGAGCCCAGTTCAGCATCACATAATACTCAAACCTTTGCCTATAGGCAAGTGGTCACAGCACTGACCAGAATGGAGCACAGTTTTCTTTCATAAAAGTCAAGAATCATACCACTGAACTATCAGTCAATATCTAATGCCCTAGAGGATCAACAATTGTTTTATGTTTTTAAAATGTTTTTACTAATACTGGCAGGAGGGGCTTACAAATATTATCTCACAGGCTGTGTGGGTCAGGAGTTTTGAAGCATCTTAGCTGAGTGGTTCTGATTCAGAGTCTCTCATGAGGTTGTCATCAACAAATTATCTAGAGCCATAATCATCTAGAGCAGTGCTTCTCAACCTTTCTAATGCCGCCGTCCTTTAACACAGCTCCTCATGCTGTGGTGACCCCCAACCATCAAATGATTTTCATTCCTACTTCATAACTATAATTTTACTACTGTCAAGAGTTAGGCAACCCCTGAGAAAGGGTCATTCTAGGGGTCGTGATCCACAGGTTGAAAACTGCTCATCTAAAGAGTTTAGTTTCTTTTTCTCTTCCCCTCAGAGGGAAGGGAGATAGAGGATAAACAACAACAACAACAACAACAAAACAAGTTTGTCTTCTGAAGTGAAATTGTTTTTAGGAAAAGTCAAGGTATAGGCCAGAAAGAGAGGAAGTGGGGGATCTAACACAAAAGTGGATGATTTGTTTTAAAATAGGAGGCCAGATCATCTAAGACATAAATAATAGTAGTAAAATAATCAAGGGCTCATTTCATCTCCAGTGATAATGGAGAAGACAGTGACTATGGGCACAGCTGTGGTAGGTGAGGGGGTCAAGAAGCACAGTTGTTTGTTTCTTTAAGAAAAAGATTTTGTGAAGTGTTAGAGAAACAAAGATGTCACATATAGCACAGAGGTGTCCCTGATCCAAGCGATGGTATGTTTTTGTTTGTTTGCAAATCCTTTTTACTTTATATGAAAACTCCCACATGACGGACGTGTCTGACGTCAATAATATATATGAGAAGAGGAGACAAGGAGTAGCCAAAGCATGCAAATGATATTGTGGAGCTGAGTGTAGACTGGAACACAAAGGCAAGAATTTCCAATGAAAATATCTCTTTTAGGCTGAGTCCCGGTGGTGTAGTGGTTGTGTGCGGGACTGCGGCCCACTGGGACGGAGGTTCAATTCCAGCAGTGGGGCTGGCCCTCCTACTCCCACCACTGGAGAACAGTGATGCCCCCCCCCCAAAAATAACTCTTTTTCAGATTGATCTATGTGCAAATACAGGGTTTGATCCAGTGCTATGATATTTCTTTTTCTATCTGAACCCCGGTGCATTAATGAATATGAGTTGGGATGCTGTTCAAGGTTAGCAGTTCAAAATTACCAGCCATTTCTTGGTATAAAGATGGGGCTTTCTAAACAGTCATAGCCTAATAACCTCAATGGGCAATTCTACTCTATCCTATAGGTTCCCTGTGGGTCTGCATTGATTCAATGGCAGTGAGTTTGGTGTTTGTTTCTTTTTTAATTTTAGGTTCAGTAAACTTCACTGTACCATTCAAAACTTTGTCCTAGTACTAAAGGAGTCTGTCATTTTTCAGGGTTCACATTAAAAAAGATGGTACAACAAGCTTTCCCTTCAAGAGAAGGAGTCTCTTAACCCTAAAAGTGGGAGATAAAACAGACTTAGAAGAGTACGGACAACAGAGAAGCGAGTCTTGGGGCACATTGGACAGTGTATACTATGAAAAAAAATAACAATTTGTAAATGAATAAGGGTTCAAGGGGAAGGGGGGAGGAAGGGTAATATAGGGAGCTGATACTGGGGGCTTGGAGGGAGGGAGGATGTTTTGAGAGTGATGATGGCAATAAGTGTGTAAATGTGTCCTGCATACAATTGATGTTTGTATGGATTTTGATGGGAGTTGTATGAGCCCCCAATAAAATGATCCATTAAAAAAAAAAGAAGAGTGCTTCTCAAATCTGGCTGATCACTGTGGACGATAGTTTCACATATAGACATCACAGGACCTATTCCTTTAACATGGGTTAAGCAATATCAAATATTCTATTATCTAAATTCATGATGATAGATTTTGAAGAAAGACCCAACAATCTATTTCTAAAAAGATGTTTCCAGTGAACCCTGTATGACTAGTAGTGCAATACTGCCAAATATATTGCCAGGGATGAACCCCTTCAGGTTGGAAGGCTCACACTTTAAGCCTGGGGAAAGGATGGCTCCTCAAAGGAAAATCAGCTGTAAAAGCGGTCATATTCTGATATGTCATGCCTCAAAATGGAAAGAAACAGAAACAAACAACCATCCAAAATTGGAGCATGTGATGTGCAAAGTAGGTATTCTGAAAAAGCAGTTTCCATCAGAAATGAAATAGGTTTAGGCTCTACCATTCTGAAACTAGAAGAAGTAAATGGTACCTAAGGAGCACTCCTGACTACTCTAAAAGGGATGACAATAGAGGGCATTGGAGAGAGAAAATTTTGAAAAACAAACTCAAAATAATAATAAAAAGTAGACTTCTCTGGTAAAGACTAGTGGAACACGGTAGATAGATAGATATAAATATAGGCAGATAAATATAGCATGAAAGAATATAATAGCTAATTTGTCCACACAGCACTACAGAGGGCTCAGTTCAATTCACTTCTGTGAAACAGTTAATAGACTGGAAATTTCTTCAGCTCACAAGGGCTGCTTGGTCCAAGATCAAGGAAACAGACAGCTGAGTCTTCAATGAGGCAATTCAAGCATCCTGCCCATAGGCAGCAAACAGCAGGATGGGTCACCAACAGTCAGAAGATGGGGAGCTGATATCCCCAAGTTCAAGGGATGTATTTACCAGCAATGTGGCGAAGTCGGCCTCGATGGGGCCTCACGCTCTAGCAATACGATCCATGGGTTGGTCTTCCCATAGGTGGGTAGCTCACAAGTAGAGGCAAAGAACTAGTTAAAGCAGGCTCAGCTGGTCTGATCACCAGAGAAAGAGAGAGCGAGAGCAAGAGAGAGAGAGAGAGAGAGAGAGGCGGTGTTTATTGAGCCATTTATCTCTTTGGCCTCCAATCAAACTGTGATTTTATTAATTCCATATGTTCCTATTGGCCAGGTTGGCACAATAAACCTGCCTAGAAGGGCCTTTGGTTACTCTTCAAGAATGGAACTGACCTCACCCCAATGGCTCAATTTACAGGCAAAATATGGAGAACTATAAGGTCAATAATCGACCAGGAAGTTTCTCACTCCTTAGTAATCAGCTATTTGGAATCAATTTCAGAAAATAAAAAAGCTTAGGAAAGGAGGAGAAGTGGAAATGGTAAGTGGTAAAAACAGGGAAGGCTGTTGTTAAATTGTAGGGCGGCAAACAATTTCAGGGATATAAAGATATACGAAATGTTGAATGTTAAACCAATTGGCTCTGTCAACTTTCAGTTGAATCACAATAAAGGAGAGACAATGAACAAAACCTGGAATATAAAGAGTAAATAAAGTTGAAGTATTGAATGTTGTTATACAATGAAAAACATAAATGTAATGCACAAAAATAAGACTACAATCCTATTTACTGGTGAGCTGAAATGGACTAGGATTGGCCATTTTGAATCAGACAATCTTATATCCCACTACCTGGGAAACAACAAATGAAAGAAGAATGAAGTCACATTCATTGTCAAAAAGAGCAAGTCTAGATTTATCCCTATGCCTACAGCGAAGAACAGTGGATATAACTATT
>PVJH01046393.1:0-11862 GCA_004026705.1 Nesogale talazaci | reverse complement strand
AGAGAAAGGAGGGGTGGAGGACACAGGAGGCGGCCAAGCTCCTGACCTACGGGGAGGCTGGTCTTCAGGATGACAGGCTCGGGGAGCTTCCAGAAGCCGTTATCCTCGTCCCACGAGGACTCACGCCGGATCTTCTCCAGGTTGCTGTAGTTACAGTCTCGGCGAATCAGGGGCTGCACCTGCTCCAGGAGCTGCTGGAAGAGCATGAAGTCCCGCTCCTGCCGGCGGATGGTGGCCAAGTAGTCGATCTTCTCCAGCTCAAACTCCGACTGGAGGTCCTTGATCTCCACCTCTGCCGCCCGGAGCTGGAAGCAGAGCAGGAGCAGTGAGCGGGGGAAGCCCTCACCCGCCCCGCTGACCAGCCTACCAGTTCTCCTGCCTGCTTGCCGCTCATCTAATGCTTCTTTGACCCACACACCTATCCATCCACCCATTCATCCATCCACCCACCCATCTCCATCATCTGTCCATCTTCCTCCCAGGCATTCTCCTACCTGCTCTACCAACCTTCTATCCACCCACGCGTGTGTACCTCTCCCAAGTCCCCTCCAGCACTTAAAGGAGCACCAGCTATGGCCACAGCCTCATGTGGTTCTCATCAAGCAGTGTGCCAGTCTTTGATCATGACCCCACACTCACACATTGTGTTTAGGAACCCGCAAACAACTCTCCCCCACCACTGTCCTGACCAGTCTCAGAACTACACAATTAGTCTTTCTCAGGGGAGCAGAGCCCTCGATACACCTGAGTCCCCTCTCCCACGGTCACAACCCTCACCCACAGCAAGGTCTGAGTGGACTCAGACTCAGTGGGGAGAGAGGGCCTTTGAAGACCAGTCTCTCCAACCCTTTGTTGTAAAGATGGAGAGATGGGTGATCAATAACCTTCAGACAGACACAAGGAGGCCAGGGCTAAAAGCAGACACAGAACCACCTGGAATGACCAACAGCTGATCTCTCTCTAGCTCGGACAACCCTAGAGTCTGAGTCAAGTCCCATCTCGGACTTGGCCATGGATTTCAGACTCTCCTCCCCACACATCCAACGGCTGATGGTCTGGGCCTCTCTTTCGAGGCTCCGTTAGGGAGACGCAAGCCTCCAAACTTTGGGCTAGCAAGGAAGCACATTAACTGCTTGCGCCATCCAAGGGCAGCTGTAAGAAGGGCCTACGAGACAGAGAGAGAGAGAGAGAGAGAGAGAGAGAGAGAGAGAGAGAGACCGTCTACTTGCTCAGGAATAACTAGTCTTAGAAATGGTGATGTGACAGGAAATGTGCCTGAAAACATCAGGGGCATGGTGAAAAACTAAGGCAATCTCCAAGAAGTTTTTTTGAATGAAAAAGAAAAAGTAATCCACTTAGAAGAAGTCAGCCGAGGACGATGACAGGAAAATTACAGAACTTGGAAAAGGCAAGGGAGAGGATGGCATCTTCCTGTAGCGTGCCGGGCACTGCCTGGCAAACCCTCCATCCGCCCCCCTTGGACTTGTGTTGACTGGTGGTGAACTTGTAGATACACAGTTGAGTTCCATCTTGCAAAAAGCCCCATCCATGATACCCGGCAGCACGATAGGCTATTAGCCAGTGTTCTCACGTCTGCTGGCAAACGTATTTCCGCATGTTTACATGTGCAAATATAATCTTCAAATGCTCTTTGAAGTGGTCTTAACATCTTAAATTAGTTAACTAATGAGTTCAGGGAAATTCTTGATATCTGTTTATTTTATATTTCGCCTATGAGTCATCTTCTCGGCTTCTTAAAAAACTTAGAGCTTGGCTGAGCCTCAATGGTGTAGTGGTTGAGCCTCAATGGTGAGTGCGGGACTGCGGTCCACTAGCTTGGCGGTTCAAATCCAGCGGCAGCTCTCCAGGAGCAAGGCTGGGTAGCTTCCATGACCACCAGAGGGCAGTGATGCCCCCCCCAAAAAATTAGAGGCTATCAGGAGCCTATGCCTTTCTCCTGAGACAAGACATGCTCTGGCAAGGCCCTTGCGGTCAATATCAGTGTTTCCCGGGCGGGCAGGGAGGGAGGAGTGGATGGAGGTGGACCCCTGCAGATGGGCAAGGAGCACCGGTGCAGAGAAAGTGCAGAGAGCAGTGGAACTGCGCTCTCTCTCCCCTGGCTTCCTGTCTCATGCTGAATCCAGCAAGGCTGCCCTGCATGCTCCCAGCCTGAGAGGTGCTTCTCTCAGGTCACGGGGCTACTGCGTGGTTGCCAAGTCCCACCCCAGGGTGACTGCTCCCTTGGGAACTGCTCTGTCATCCACTGTGCCCCAAGGAATTCTGGGGTTCTGCTCATGTTCCCCTGCCACCTGGAGGGGAGGGGGGCGAGTGCCCTGGCACTGCTCTCCAGTCCTTCCGCTTTCTCTGCTCCTGACACTTCAGTGTCTCACCGCCAGACCTGCCCCTGCGCCAGGCGGGCTCCACGGCAGCAGCGGGACAGCTTGTGACCTTTACTGGTGGAGTGCCCTCGTCTGTCCAGAGCAGGGCCTGGCCCACAGCAGGCCCAGGCAAAGTCCGCCTGGGTGTGGGAGAGGGGCTGGCGGAGCCTCACCTTCCTCTGCATCTTCTCCAGCAGCTTGCTCTTGGCCCTGACCTCCTCCTGGATGGAGTCATAGACATTGAGCAGCACCCAGTCCCCGCTGTCCTCGTCCGAGTTCTGCAGGGCCGCCACCAACTGCCTCTTGCGCTCGTCCGCGTACCGCTTCCGCCGCCTGTGCTTCTCCTTCAGGTCCTTGTTCTTGGCCTGCTCCCCGCCCACCACCTGCCGCTCCAGCAGCTGCAAGCTGACGGGGACAGGGCGGAGAAAGGCCACCTGTCCATACCCGGGGCTCAACCAGCACTTGCTACCCAGTCCGTTCTGATTCGGGTGAGCTTTGTCTCACCCAGCTCCTCCCGGAAACCCGCTTTCGAGAGAAGGAAACTGAGGCTCCACGTGGCTGGCCACTTGCTCAAGGTCAGAACCAGGGGTCACTCCCTGACCAAAGGGACTCCCAGTCTGTGGCCAGCAGCGGGGGGGCACTGTAGGATTGGGGAGATGAGACGTCCTGCAGCACCAGGGCTGCGCCCCCCTTCCTAGTGCCGGTGGATCCGCTGCACCCTCAGCTGGGCAGGCCCGGCTTGCTCAGAGGCACGCTGCATGGTCAGGGCCATTCTGCACTCTGGGCTCTGGGCTCCAGCACTGGCAGGAGGCTAAGCCCGGAGCCAGAAGGGAGCAGGAGGCTCAAAACCCCATCTCCCATCTGTGAGGCCGGTGCTCCAGGGGGGCTCTTTACTGGGGGGTGGGGGTGGGGAGGGGAGGGCCAGGGACCGGGATGCTCCCTGGAGGTTTGGAAGAAGCCGTCTGCATCCCGGGTCCCAGGAGAGAAGCTCACCGGGCGAGCACCTGCTGCTGGTCCACCACGTGTGGCGCGGCCGCCTCCACAGCTGCCTCCACGGCTGCCTCCACGCCTGCGCTCTCCTTCAGACCTCCTGGGGCCAGCAGGGGGCCAGGCGGGGACCCCAAGGCCACCTGGGTCTCAACTTCCACCTCTACACCATGCTCTGAGGCAGAAGCCACCTCGTCAGACACATCCAGGGCGAGGTCAGCCTCCTGAGCAGAGAGAAATGAGCCTGGAGGGAGGGGGAAGGGGGGAAGGGAGGCAGCCCCTCCACCGCCTGGGGCAGGTCCCCTGCAGCAGACACACCAGCTCTACAGCTCCCCGGAAAGTCTTTGCTCTCCCTGCTTTTCTACCCACTCCATCCTGGTTCCCAAGGAGAAATGACATCCCAGGCACCCATCCCTATGGGAGAGGCCCTTCCGGCTTCCCTTCCAGGCCTGCACCACCCTCCCCACCCCCGGCCTCTCAGGCTCCCCCCTGGCCAACCCCCTTTCCACCTGCAGCTACTCTGGACTCTGCTTCTGATACATATGAGACTTTTCCCGCCCCAGGGCCTCCTGGACCTTGCCTCCACCTCCCCTGGACTCCTGCGTAATGGAGTCACATCCTGCGTCACTCTCGTGGTAAAAGCTCCCTGGGCCCTCTCTGCCCAGCCTTCCACCCTGCCTCCAACCCCCATCCCCGGCTGGGGCTAGGCTGGGGCTCACCAGCGGGCAGGTTCTGTGTTCTTTCTCTACACGAGCAAATCATCTCAAGCCCCTTCTTTGTCCCGCCAGCTTTCTTGGGAAGCAGGTGGAGCCCCGAGGGTACTCCTCTAAGGGGGCACTTTGGGGCTATAACCACGGGCCCCCGAGGAAAACCGAGATCTGAGACACTGCAGTCCTTAGACCGGGGCTGCTTCGCTTTGCACGGGCCATCTTGTACAACTCTAAGATCAGAGCTGCTGGCCCTGTTCCCAGGATGGGAACAGAAAGAGAGGAGACGGCCCCTGAGGCCCCTCCCATACAGAGAGGCCCCCCCCCCGCCGCCCCCCCACTCACGATCCTGGGCAGGGCAGGGCTGGATGCCTCCGCTTCAGGCCTGGGGTCGCTGAGCTGCAGCAGATCTGCCAGGAAGGGTTGCTGGGGGGGGGGGGGGGGGTTGAGCCAGAGTCATCCTGGGCCTTGACTTCAGGCTGCCTCCAAGCCCATTCTCCCCTCTGAGAGGAGGTGTGACTGGGGGCAGCGAGGGGCAGAGGGGAGAAAAGCATGGAGGAAAGTGGTCTGAGCACCAGCTGTGTGCCAGGGTCTGCACTGTCTCATGGAAGGCGCACAGCACCACTCTCTTTACAGATTACAGAGGCCCAGAGATCTCGTTGCCCAAGGCACCCTACTTCAGAGAGCTTAGATCTGCCCCCCAGGTCTATCTGCCTGACTTAAAGGCTTGTGGTCTTCACACACACACACACACACACACACACACACACGAAAGAAAAGCAGAAATCAGACATGGGGAAAAGAGAGGCATTTCTAAATGAATTTCAAGGAGGCCTGCCAGAGGAGAGGACAGGGGACAAGGACCAGGGTGAGGGAGAATAGCAACCCCGGTTCCCCCTAGGAGCTTCTGAAAGGGGCCTGTGCTTTGCCAGATGCAGAGGGGCTGGGCCAAGAGGCCTGGAGGCCTGCACACTCAGCAAAGACCCCAAACAGGTGTCCCTCAGCCAGCAGGGCTGGGCCTGCTTCCTTATCGCCATCCCAAGTTTGCCACTTACAGCCTGTCCCTTTCCCAGTCCCAGGAGTGCCAGGCCCCGAGTGGTCACCAGAGCCCGGGCCACATGGGAAGGCGGCAGAAGGCGCCGCTCTGTGCCCCGCCCCCTGTCCAGCATTGCACCAGCTACCTGCTCGGGGACTTTGGCTGTGTTCTCGGGGGGCTTGTCTGCCCTGGCCACGGTGGCAGAGAGTTTGGCCAACTTGGCTTCCAGCTCGGCAAAGGGGTCCTGCAGGCCCGGCAGCAGCTCCAGGACCTTCAGTTCTGGCTTCTCTTCCTGAGGGAAGCTCATGCCCTCCGGCGGAGACCTCGGGGCCTCCTGACTGAGACACCCCTCGGGGAAGTACTTGTCCATGGGCTCCGGCTCCAGCTCAGGCTGGGACCCTAGCTCTGGCTCCAGCTCCGGTTCCAGCTCCGGCTCCAGTCCTGGCTTTAGCTCCGGCTCTGGCTCCAGCTGGGGTTCGGGGTCTGGCTCCAGCTCCGGCTCCGGCTCATGCAGGGAGAACTCCAGGTGGGAGGGCCCATCAGGCTCCAGGAAGGTCTCAGACACAGCCAGGCCCTGGAGCGCGCTGGGCTCCTCAGAGGCGAGGGGGCTCTCTGGCCTGAGGGTGGGCAGCTCGAGGGGCAGTGAGGAGCTCTCCGACTTGGAGCTCTGGGTTCCGAGTGGAGCGGCCGGCCTGGCAAGGAGCTTGGGCTCTGGGGCCACCTCGCTCTGGAAAACAGGCAAGGACTCACACCTGTGGGCGAACTCGGCCTTGGGCATGACCTCGGCCTTGTAGAGGACTTCTGCCTTCAGGACCGCTTCTGAAAAGGAAGAGATGTCCAAAGGTCTGTCAGCACTCTTTCCCTGGAAGTTGGCCCCAAGCTCACCACCCCCCAGTGACCAGCTAGAATGAGAGGCACCCCACTCCCATCAGGTCGACGGCCTGTGCCTGCCCACTCGCCTCTCCCCACCGGAATGCCCACTGTCTCTTCCAGGAAGCCTTTCTGGCCCTGACCATGACCATGACAGCACCAGAGTGTCTCTGCTCTAAGCACACGGGCCAGCAGGTACTGGGCGCTGACCACACTGCCTGTGGCTGCTCTGAACCCAGGACGGCCCTGTGGCCACATCGCCTTTGCAAGCTATGAGTTCCTGGGCAGCAGATGCGGCTGCACCCAAGCCCTTTGGTGCCCCAAGTGGCCTGCCAGGGCAGGGCTCTTGCCCACAGGGTGCTCGAGATCCATGGCAGTTAAATGAAAGGATGAATGTGACCGTCCAACTCGAAAGGAACAGGAAGCCTCATCTTCTTCCCACGGAGGAACTGGGTGAGGGGGTCGCAGTCCGACACATCGATCGCCAGGCCCCGGCGCTCCTTGGAGGCTGGAGGAGACGGCCCATCAGAGAAGACCAGCTCTATCAGTTCTGGTACATGCACTCTGTGGGACACTGAGTTTCCCTGAACAACATGGAGGGCCCCGTGAAACACCGCATGGCCTGGAGGGTCCTGGGAACCACTTGCCAAGTGGAGGGAGACCAGGTAGAAATTGCAGGAAGGCCTTTAAAGGGCAGAACCAGCTGGGATCTGCTTCTTGGCTTCTCCTCTGAAGAAGTGGCCTCTGGGTCGGACCTGTGATCCCACAAGGACCTCCCTGGCCCAGGGGGCTTTGCTGTCCCTCCTGTCATCTGCCGTCAAGGGGGCCCGGACCCAAGGGCCCTGGGCACAGCTGGATCAAAGACGTGTGACACAGGGCTTTCGCAGGCTGATTTTCAGAAGTGGCTCCTGGGGCCTTCCTTCCTGGTTCCCCTTCATCGAGAGGAGTCCTGCTGAAAGCCCCCAGCATCATCCTGTGCCCGGGCCGCTTTGGCTGAAGTCACCACTGGGTCTCCACGTGGAAGATGACGCTTCAGTCCCTGAGCCAAGCCTCCCAGTGGGGTGTTAGTCCTGCTCTTCTCCTTCCCATCCAGCGCTCCGGCCCTTGTTGTGGAGTCCTGACCAGCCCTCCGTCCCGAGAGGTGACAGCTGTTCCTCCACGGGGGTCTGAGCCGCTCCCAGCCTGATTCCTCCTCTGTAGGGCAAAGGTCACAGGAGCCCCTGGAGCGACTGCAGGTAAAGGATCAGGCACACAGGGATGCCCCCACCCCTCCCCACACACACACACAGGACAGATGACGCCACTGACAGCCTCACAGAGACAAGATGGGGTTTCAGAAGACTCTGGAGGCTTCGGGGAGAGCTCACACACGCTGAAAGTGAAGAGGATTTCAAGCACGTACTAAGGAGATCGGCAACTGCAGCCTGCACGGTGGATTACTCTCGACAGAAAGACAACAAAAATGCTCAGGGACCCTCAGGAGGCTCACAGCACCAGGAAAAGAGACAGAGGCTGTCAGGGACTTCACTTTACCTGCATCCACAATCAACAGGGGAGCGACGGCCAGCAGGTCAAATGGTGGGCTTGCATTAGGAAGATCTGTGGCAAAAGCCTCTTAACAGTGTTCAAAAGACAAGGCGTCTCTTTGAGACTCAGGTGTGCCGCTCCCCGGTCACCTCGTCTGCCTGCAGGAACTGGACAGGCGACGAGCGAGAAGGATCAAAGAAGAGTTGGTGCATGTAAAGGACACTGAGTCTGTCAGGGACTGTCCGGGAAGGAAGGACGGCCAGAATGCTTAGAAGCAAGATGGCAAGACTTCGCCTCATTTACTTTGGACTTGCTATCACCAGGAACTGACCCTTTAACCAGGAGGAACAACACGGTGGCTACCATGTAACCATGAGGCTGGCACCAGACCCCGCAGCGTTTGGCTCTGTTGCTCACAGCGGTGCATGGACAGTCAGTCCTGACTTGGTGGCAACTCTGGTAGTTACGTCATCTGGTGTCAATTTGAGGATTCACAGTGTAGGGGTGGCCTATAGCTTGTCAATCTGGATATAACCGATGAGGCCTCTGTGTGGGTGTGGCCTTCTCCTGAGGATTATGGGAACGCCTGTATTTCTTTCTTGGATGCGGGAGACACTCTCTCCGTTCACTCGTCGAGAGACTCTCTACTGGCAAGACACACGATTCCACACTGACAGAAGTGAGAGGCCTGGAGTCATGTGGAGACCCACCCCAGTGCTGAGATGCTTCCACCGTCACCGGATCCACAAGACTATCCACCCACTGACCTGTGATCTTCCTGCATTCGGTATCATTACATGTGTTTCATGAGTCTGAAGAGGACTTCATAGATTGGTACAGGGCATATGAGCTAATATCACTTATGGACTTATTCTGAACGGGGCTGGGATGTTCTCTTAATGTACAGTTGCTCCTGTATATAAAACTCTTTCGGGCTGAGCCCCGGTGGTGTAGTGGTTGTGCGCGAGACTGCGGCCCACTGGGACGGAGGTTCAATTCCAGCCGTGGGGCTGGGCCTCCTACTCCCACCACCGGAGAGCAGTGATGCCCCCCCCCCAAAAAAAAACAAAAAAAACCCTCTTTCTTATACATGTATGAGTATAAGTATGTCTCTAGTCTACCCAGACTAACACAGCAACCAACAACAACAACCAGGAAATCTGGGCTGCCTGGCAGCAGGGGCATAGAAGGGATATGGAGGGGATGGAACGTTCTAGAAACACAAAAGAAAAGAAAATGTTCTCGCTCATAGCTTAAGTATTTATCAAGGGATGAGCTCAAGAAGACTACGATGTGTAGGTCTCACCTCTAAGACACAGGTCATGTTTTATAACTCTCTGTCAAATCAGCCTACTAGGGATCACAGCTCAATATAAAGAAACACAAACCCCCAGACCCCCAGCCCCCGTACACACACTGCTGGGCCAATCAAGACACAAGATAAATGGAAGAAAAAACAAGAAATTCACATGAAAGGTCTATCGTCAACCCTTCACGGAAGCTGAAGTCAAGAGATGGAACAATCTGTCACATTGGACAGCGCTGCTGCACAGAACCTCTTCACGGTGTCCCAGAGCTGAGACGTCAACGTGACGGCCACAGTGCCCCTGACCACGGCCACAGTGCCCCTGACCACGGCCACAGTGACCCTGACCACGGCCACGGCGCTTTCAGCCACTTCACATGCATGTGAAAGTTGGAAAATGAGTAAGGAAGACCAAGAAGAACAATGCCTTTGAAATGCGGGCTAGCAACGAGTATTGCAACTGGCACGACAGCCAGGGAAACACAGCCGTCTGGCAAGAAGGGCCGTCAGAATGCTCCCAGAAGTAAGGATGCAGAGACTCAGCCTTGGACATTTGGGGACGTGTCATCAGGAGAGACCAGTCCCTGGAGAGGGACATCGAGCTTGGGAAAGTGGAGAGGCGGCGAAGGAGAGGACGGCCCTCGACCAGATGCACCGACAGGGTGGCGGCAGCCATGGGTCCCGGCAGACAGCATGGACGGGGAGGACGGTGAGGGGCTGAAGAGCCGGCAGCATTCCCTCCCCTGCACAGCGTCGGAAATGACAGAGCCGTGCCTGCTGACAGGTCAGCTGAAGGCACAACGGTGGGCACTGACGTGAACCTTTAACTTGACAAGTCCACTGCCCTGGAGTCAAGTCCAGTGCACGGCAATCCGACAGGACAGGGTGGGACTGCCCCTGTGGGTCCAGTCTCTATGGGAGTGGAAGCCCGTCTTTCTCTGCGGAAGGGAGCCTCTGAGCCCCATGACTGAGGGGGGTATGGGCTGGCTCACCCGTCTCCTTCCGCAGGTTCTCCTCCAGCGTGGACAGCTTCACATCGTAGGAGTTGCGCATGGCGGTGATGTCCTCCTCCAGCCGGGCCCGAGACTCCTGCTCCGCCTCGTAGTCGGCCTTCAGCCTGGCCAGGCGCTCCTCATACTCCTGGGGGTGGGGGGGAGGGGGCGGGGAGGTGGGGAGGGGCGCAAGGGGGAGACGGAATCTTATCACCAAGTCAGGACCCAAGTATACGCTTGTTTCTGAATCGTCCAACCAGTGTGCCTTCACTAAACAGAAGTCAGAACCACAGAAATAAGGTCAAAGTGTCAAATGAAAATGATCCACCTGCCACCCCTGAGATGCCTGTATTTGAAGCCAAGGCCTCTCCTGAACTTTCCTCTCTGCAGTGGTTCATGGGCCGATAACATGAGGGGACTTCTCAAAGGCGGTGGGAAAATAAAAAGGAAACATAGTGAAATTTCCCCAGGAAGTCTTCAAAGTACCCCTGCCCCTGCCCCCTCTGCCCTGGATGGTGCAGTTCATGTGTTGTCAGAGGGTTGGGTCCACACTGCAGCCCCTGGGAGGAAAGGCCAGTGAAGGACTTCCCAAACACTGGCTGCTGGAGCACAGTTCTACTTTGACCACGCGGGGCGCCCGGGAGCAGGCGTGGTTAGTTAATGATGCTGACACAGCATGTCTTTATTTTAACCTCCCCCCCTCCCCCCCGCCCACGGCAATATATAGACAATATCTTCCGGCATCGACAAATACATGCTTGCCAAATGGCCCCTGACAACACGGCATCTCCGTCAGCTTCTTGCTCCATCTTTGCTCTGCCAACCACCTCTGGTCCCAACCGCCTCCCACCCTCGTCCTGCCCCAAACCTTCCTCACGTCCATGACAACGTGGACCCCGAGTTCACGGGATGAAGTCTGGGCTCCTGACGCAACTCGCAGCCCTCTCTGGCCGCGTGTCATTCTGTGTTGGCCAGTCTGTCACTTTCCCGACTCTCCCCACCTCCCATCAGAAACTCCCGTTGGTCTCTTTACTGGCCTTGTAGCTGCCTCCCCTATCCTAGCTGTGGGACTGGACAGTTGTCTCCTGGGTTCATTAGCAAGCAGGCCTGCTGGGCTCAGGAGCCCGTGTGAGACGTGGGCAGGGCATTCTGAAGGCAGTGCAGACATGCAACCCCGCACGGTGTGCAGCCTGACTGACAGACAGACACCCCATCACCGCTTGTAGCAAGCCAGGAGGGGACGGGGATTTCCATCCTCCGTGCCCACCTCACCAGAGAGCGTGTCGGTGGGAAAGCGGCCTAGAAGTAAGCGAGGTGCCCAGCACTGATGCGGGTTCTCTGGTCTGGAAGGACGAGGAAGGGGCACCAGACCAGTTGGTGTGGAGTCTCTTACAAACTCAACAGTACCCTCGTGTGTATAAGACCTGTGCTCAAAAAAAAAAAAAAAAAAAAAGACCTGTACTCCAGCTGGTGGCTGATGACTTTTTGTTGGGAGATTGCCAGGCCTTTCTTCCACGTGCCTGTGAGGGCACTTGAACCTGGAACCTTTCTGGTAGCAGCAAAGACCAGGCCAATGACAATACATCTGTGCATGAGCAACTCCCATCGCTCCCATCGACCAGCTGTCAGCCTCCCGGCACACTGAGGCCCAGAGAGATGACCCTACTCCATCAGGACCACACGGCTCTTAGAGACCTTGCTGCCCCCACTCCACCCCCCACTGCCGCTTTCTTCCTCACTCAGCAGAGACAGCAGACCCAGCATCACACCCTGGACCCGTTCCTCCAGTACCCTCCATCCGTGTCACAGAGAAAGCTCTGACTTCAGCCCACCCACACCCACACCTGAGCCAACCCTGGCTGGAAGTATACACACACGTTCACACACACACACACACACACATTCACACACAACCCGTGCGCACATGCACCCAGGCATGCAGCCACACCACAGCCACGTGAGTCCCTAAGCACTCGGCGTCGTCCGCTGCCCTCCCCCCACCCCCTCACTCGTCCCCACTGTGCAGATGCTTCAGAGAGAAGATGGAGCCTGTCGTTCT
>PVJH01046392.1:0-11869 GCA_004026705.1 Nesogale talazaci | reverse complement strand
CAAAGCAAAAGGTGGTGTAGGTTGCTGCATTCTAGTGGCTTGCTCTGGACTGGACTGGACAGACAGATGTTCACCGTTCCAAGCAAAACCAAAAATTCATCGGAGAAAAACATACTTGTCTCTTCAGTGTAGGGAGTGGATAGGGATGAAAAATGGGGAACTATAAAGGCATAAAGTGGTTAGCAAACCCACTTCCATGGATGTACTTGCAATTAAAATAGCTGGGTGTGGAGAAGTTAGTCATCTTGAGTATGAAAGGGTACATGGCTAGAAGAGACAGACTGGGGCCTACAGTGCTGTGAATTAATGTGGCACTTCTATGTAAGGTGCAGCTGAGCCCCGGTGGCGTAGTGGTTGTGCGCGGGACTGCGGCCCACTGGGATGGAGGTTCAATTCCAGCTCCACAGGGGCAAAGGATGGGCCTCCTACTGCCACCACCAGGGCAGTGATGCCCTAAAAAAAAAAAAGTAAGGTGCATGACACCCTGTAGGATGAGACCATGGATATCAAGTGTATGAAACCCTAACAAGGGCATAGGTTCCTTTTTACCATTTTTGTGGTAGTACTTTTTTTATCCTCATAGGTAACTCTAAAAGAGCACAATGTTCACAGTGAATATTCTTTTACTCATTTAGCTAAATATTTACTCAAAGATGCCTTCGCACAAGGAGTGGATGCATGGGGTTAATAACTGATGACAGGGTTTATGGGGGATAGAGAGAGTGAGGGGACTTCAGGAGTAAACAAGGCTGGGAAAGGAGGGAGTACTACACCTGACTGGTTACACAACTCATTTTTTTTTTTTTTTTGGCCACCACTGCTTTCCGGCGGTGGGAGTAGGAGGCCCAGCCCCACTGCTGGAATTGAACCTCCGTCCCAGTGGGCCGCAGTCCCGCGCACAACCACTACGCCACGGGGGCTTAGCTCTACACAACTTATTTTAAAGGCTGTTTAACCTTGGGGCTGGGGTTGGGAGAAGGAGGACTTCTAAAATCAATTGTAGTGACGATTGTACAATCCTTGATATGATCGAACAATTGTGATATGTGGGTTAGGTGCCAATAAAAATACAAAAGTAGATGGCCTGAGGGTATTTTCGGTTCATAGTGTAGAGATTTTCTTAGCATGATTTAGGGATACTTTCATTCTCAAATCCAGTTAGTCTAGATTCTGTAAGGATTTTTAATTCTGCTGCACATTATTTTTATCAGCATTCATCTATTGATTCCTCGATTAAAACTTTACAGTAATGGTAGCCAGGGCCACCCAGTTCATCAGGTCTTACGAATACAGAAGCTGTATATGAATAAAGAGGCTGTTAGGTCTCCGGAAGGCCGAGCTCTGGGCACAGGTGTGTGGGGACATGACTTGAGAGTTAGACCAAGGTGACCATAAGGGTTATCTACTGCTAATTAAGCTATCATCAGCGTTAGAGAAAACAATAGATGCAACTTCATACAGCTTATGCTTGAAATGCTGTTGCACAAAAACTGATAAAGACATCTGCTCTAGATGAAGCTAAAATCTGGTAGAAAGAATGAGAATATATGCAACCCAACCATAAATCAACACCTAGGAGAAAGTCTGTAGGACAATTTGCACGTCCAAAGCTGCTAAGGCACAGAGAAGACTGTAGGGCTGACACCCCCGCAGTGGAGCATACTGAAACAGAGGACAGTACTGGGGACACATGGTGGGGAGTGTGGTCTGAACAGCACCCCACAGAACCAAGAAGGGAACATAAAATAGCTGCAACTGAGCAAAGCCAAGCCACAAAGACCCTGAGGAGCCCCCAAAAAGATTCAGGCGAGGAGAACCAACCAGGACCAGTGGGGAGGTAGTCAGAGGACAGACCTGGAATGATGTATGCTTCTCTCTCTCTCCTGTTGCCTGTCTTTTGTTTTCTTGTTTGGTCTCTGTTATTGTTAGTTTGCCTACCTTTATGAGATAGGCATGGGAAGCAAGCTCCAGGAGGAAGCGACAGGGCGCGTGGGGGTGGGGGGAAGGGAATAGTGACCAAGTATTGCCATAGACAGGAACAACCAGGGAATTAAAATCAAGGAGGATGCAGAGATCCTGCAGGTGTTGGAGCAATAGCAGTGTAGCTGAGAGGAATTACTAAGAGGCTGCAGGGTGAGTGGGACTGGTAAAAGGAAGGTCAAAGAAAACAGGGAAGACTTCGGAAGCAAAGCTATGAACAGAGGTATAAGCATAGATGTGCCTATATGTAAATACATTAATTCATAAACATAGAGGTATTAGCCTAGGAACATAGTGGACCTCAGTCCACTCCTGAGGTGTAGTGGATGGACTTGGGGCCTCTGCTCAAGCCCTGTCTCAACGAAAGAACACTTTGTCCTCACAACCTGGTATTCTGTGATGCTCGCCCGCCCAGCACGATCACTGAACTAAAATAGAAGCATAAGCAAATGTGAAGAAAGCGAATGGTGCCCAGCCATCAAAGAATATAGCATTGAGGGTCTTAGAGGCTGGAAGTTAAACAATTGGCCATCTAGCAGAGAGAGCTCTGAACACATGGAACCCAGGAACAGGACTGGGAGTAGAGATACCAGGAGGGTAGGGGGAAAGTGGGGAGAGGGGCGAAGAAAGGGGAAACCATCGCAATGATCGACCTTTCACATAACACCTCCCATCACCCTGGGAAGACGAACAACAGAAACGATGGGGGAAGGGAGACGGCAGTCAGTGTAAGAAATAGAAATTATAACTTACAGGGGAGGGGTTTAGGCAGAGAGGGAGGGAAAAAAGAACTGATCCCAAGAGCTCAATAGAAAGTAAATGTTTAGAAAATAATGGCGGTGGGCTGAGCCCCGGTGGCGTAGTGGTTGTGCGCGGGACTGCGGCCCACTGGGACGGAGGTTCAATTCCAGCAGTGGGGCTGGGCCTCCTACTCCCCCCCCCCCCCCCAAAAAAAAATGGTGGCAACATATGTACAGGTCTGCTTGATACAATCAATGTGTGGATTGTTAGAAGAGTTGTAAGAGCCCCCCCCCCCATAAAATGACGTTTTAATAAGAAAAAGCATGTATTATGTTTTGAAAATTAAAAAATAATGTACAAGTAGACTTGGGATCCTTGGAAGGCTAGTGGATTACAAGTTGGACTTTATGACCTGCTCTGTTTCCGACCTGGGCCGGTTCCCCCTTCCTTAGACAACCTGGTGTTCCTCCGCTCCGGGAGGTCACCATATTGATGCCAAACTGATGGGCATAGTGCACTGCAGCCCAGAACTCCTGGACTCAAGTGATCCCCCAGCCTCGGGCCTCCCGAGGTGCTGGGACTACAGGCGCGCGCCACCACACCCGGCAAGTTGAACTTTAATTGCAAAGTTAATAGTTGGAACGCCTCATCCATTCTGTGGGAGAAAAATGGGGCTTTCCACTCCGACAAAAACGTGCAGCAGGCTCAGAAAGCCCGAGAGGCAGTTCTACTCGGCCTTACAGGGTCTCTGTGTCAGAATCAAGCTGCTGGCAGCGAGTTTGGGCTTGAGCGTGAGAGCCCTCGAGCTAGCGGTCATTGTGGCACATTGTAAAAGTAGCCATGCTGGGACATCTGCCCTCGTAACTTGACGAAGGGTAGAGAGAATGGAGATCAGAAGCCCAAGGCTGATTCGTGCGAGGCAGAGTTCAGGCATGTCTGTCCTCTCCAACCCTTTGACCAGTGCTGACACCACGCATCCCCAAGTGCACTCTACTTCTACGAGGTTTGATATCGTAATAGTGGCCACTCACAGACATCCTCATGAATACGAGGAAGTTGGATTCCGGGTCAGAGAGATGCAGGGTAGAGAGCTTGGGGAAAGACAGCTTCTCAAATGTGCCCACACACAGGCCTCTTCGGCCCTTAGCCCCTTGGGTCTCTCTGGTCAGCCAGACCTCTGCCCTGCTTAGGCAAGTGTTACCCAGTTCTTTAGCTCCACCTCTAAGTGCTCAGAGGCACCCCACCCCGCCTTGAACTTCCTGCCCCAGGGCTCCCAGTTCTCTTGTTCTGTGGGCTTGGGAGCTCCCCGAGCTATTTCCTGATGGTGTATTACAACGACTGTTCCTGCTGCGGCCACTTCCCTGCACTGGGAACTCTCTCTGTCTCTTCCATGTTTGAGGTTCTCAGCATGGGGACCCCGGGTCTAAAGGAGATGCTCAGTTCCTAAGTGTAATTTGGGCTGTGATGTAATCCCCCTTTCTATTTCTTTGATGCCTCATTTTAAGCCAAACAGGATTGTAAAAATTGGCCGGTCCCCGTGTTTAAAATTCCATATCCCTTATTTGCATAGTGCCACACCAAGAAGGGTGCCGTCTTCTTTATTTGCATTAGCAGCAAGATGTCCAATCCCATTTATGAACCACAAGCACCTTATTTGCATGGTACTACCTAGTTCCTATCTTGGAAGAAGTACAGTCAGAATGTCCCTTCGAAGAGAGGATGGCTTGGGAAGCTGATACAGAAGTTGAGCCCAAGTGTGCTGCTCTAATTGCCAACAAACCTCCCTCAAATAAACCGCCTTTTTTTTGGCATCACTGCCCTCTGGTGGTGGGAGTAGGAGGCCCAGCCTTGCTCCTGGAGAGCTGCTGCAGGATTTGAACCTCCAACCCAGTGGGCCACAGTCCTGCACACAACCACTACACCACCGGGGCTGAGCCCCTAACTGCCTTTTGATGACTGGGACAAGTTGAGTTAAATCGTCCCCGGACAGACACGGGGCAGACAGTTTCCCAAAACAAAGAAGGGAAGAGAACAAGACGCTGCCTCACATACTTTGGATGTGGTCTCAGGAGAGACCAAACCCTGGAGAAGGACATCACTCTTGGTAAAGTGGAAGGGCAGCAAGAAGACCCTCAGCAAAACAAACTGACCCAGTGATGACCCCCAACAACGACCTCCACCATGACAGCGAGGTTGGCACATTGTCATGGCTAGGGTATGGATGAGGTGGATCTGACTTGGAACCTAGGCCCCCCCCCCCTCTGCCCGACACACACACACACACACACACACACACACACACACACACGCTTCATCAGTAGGAGCCACCGAACCATGCCTCGAGTGACTGTATGCCCAGCACCCATGCAGGTGGCATGGTTATTGTTCAATAATGTCCACATTCTGTTAGACCTTTTTTTTTTTTGGAAGAGGCACGAGCCTGGACCTGCTTTGGAAAGGGCAGGTTCACTGTCTTCCAGATTTCGTAGCCCTGACAAGTGAGCTCTTCTTTTTCCCCTCTGTAGCAGGGAGCAAGGATGAGCTGAATCTGGTATACAAGCGGCATGGGAGGGCTGAGCCCCGGTGGCGTAGTGGTTGTGCGCGGGACTGCGGCCCACTGTTGTGGAGGTTCAATTCCAGCAGTGGGGCTGGGCCTCCTACTCCCACCGCCGGAGAGCAGTGATGACCAAAAAACAAAAAAACAAAACAAAAGCGGCATGGGAAAGATGTCTGGGTAATGTTATAAAATTTAAACAAATAAGTTCTGGACCCAGTACATTGATCTTGATGTTCCCCCCACCCCCACTTTTTGTAATACAGGCACAGCAAGGTGTACATCCTGTAAACAATATCCACATGAAAATGTCAGTGACCTTGATTGCAGGCTTCATGTTGTATAGCCATTCTCCGGACTTTTCTGGATTGTTTCCCCTTCATGAACTCTAACTCGCCGCCCACAGCCTTCTTTCTGACCCCTCACCCTACGACGACTGTCAATGTGATCCCCGAGGAATAGTTCTGCAAAATAGTGCCATGCTTAAGGCTAACATGTTTTCTTTCCCCAATGACTTTATTGGGGGCTCTTACAGCTCTTACAACATTCAATACATCATTTGTATCAAGCACATTTGTACACGTTGCCATATTCATTTCCAAATATTTTCCACTTGAGCCCTTGGTATAAGCTCCTCTTTCCCCCTCCCCCCCTTTTTAAAATGAATCACTTTATTGGGGGCTCATACAGCTCCCCTCACGATCCACACATACACCGATTGCATGCAGGCCACATCTACACACTTGTTACCATCATCACTCAAAACATCCTGCCTCCTCTGAGGCCCCCCGTACCAGCTCCGGCAAACATGTTTTCAGCACGTTGTTTGGAATTAGGTGAAGCGTCCGTCACAGGGCAGATCATCAGTATTATGTTCAACAAGTCTGACATATTCTGCCCCTTCATCGTAATCCCCGCTAAGTTCCATCACACAGTGCTCTTTCTCCCTGTGCTCCCGACGTCCTCTGTTCCTAACCGGAAGGGAAGCGTTGTTTATTAATTACGCTAGGATTTTGCTCCTGTAAAGAGAATGGTCTCAAAACCCACGGAGGCGGTTCTGCCCTGGCCTTCCTGTAGGGTCGCTACAGGAATCCGCTCGCTGACAGTGACTTTGGTCTTGATTTTTAGGATCTAGAGCAGCGGTTCTCAGCCTGTGGGGCATGACCCCTTTGGGGGTTGAACGCCCCTTTCACGTATTTCTGATGATCTTAGGAACCACCGAGACACCGCTCCTCTACCCGTCTCCAGGTGGGTCCGCCCGCATGCAGTTACCCCCACAAACGAGTGCCCGGTGGGAAGACTGTTCCCCATGCTACACCATGCTTCAAGACAAAATCACATTTATTTGTCACTAGAAATCAATATTTCACAATCTATCATTGCATATTGTCCGTGATGAATCACTATGCTTTAATGATGTTCAATTTGTTTTTTTTGTTTTTTTGGGGGGTGGGGGGGCATCACTGCTCTCCGGTGGTGGGAGTAGGAGGCCCAGCCCCACTACTGGAATGGAACCTCCGTCCCAGTGGGCCGCAGTCCCGCGCACAACCACTACGCCACCGGGGCTCAGCCCGATGTTCAATGTGTAACAATGAAAATATGTCAGGTAGTGAAGGGTAGTAAAATTACAGGAATGAAGTAGCAACAAGAATAATTTTATGAGTGGGGGTCACCACAACATGAAGAAGAAATGTTTTAGAGGGTCGCGGCATTAGGAAGGTTGAAAACCACTTAGTAGACGGATTCCTGGTGACATAGCTCTGAACTGATTACCCCAAAGGTGAGTGGTTCAAACCCACCAGCAGCACTGTAGAAAAAAGAAAATGCAAAAAAAAAAAGGGGGGGCGCTGAGCCCCAGTGGCGCAGGCGGTTCAAATCCAGCGGCGGCTCTCAAGAGCAGCACTGGGTAGTGCCCACGACCACCAGATGCTGTGATGCCCACCCCCCAAAAAGAATAAGATATAGTCTATGCCCATCATATAGATGGTTTCGCAATGAAGTGTTTCTATTCTGTCCTATAGGGTCTCTTTGGGCTTTATGGGATATTTTTGGTTTGAGGTTTAAAGTTTATGTCAGGGCAATAGTTTCAGAGACTCACAGAGCTTCTGTGACTCCAGAAACTCTAGGTTCCGTGAGAATGTGGAACTTGTTCCACAGTTCTCTTTTATCAGTTATGACAAACATCAATGAACATACAACCTGCAGAAATTAAAATAGAGATTTGGCATCTTTTGTCGATTCACTGGACCCCAGGGGGCACAATCGTTTCATGTTGGGCTCCTCACTTCAGGGTCAGCAATTCAAAATTGGGAGAAAGATGGGAGTTTCTATTTCCATAAAGATAGATAGACTGTCATCTTGGAAATCCACGTGTGCACTTATTCTCTGACCTGTCAGGGGACTATGATTCAGTATTAACTTGAGGCATTGAGTCTGGTTTTCATGTTCATAAAATAAAGATGTAGCAGTGAATTGAATCATAACTAAATAAGAAGTTGGAGAAGTCATTAAAGAAACTCAACAGCCTGAGCCCCAGTGGCGTAAGTGGTTGAGTGCGGGACTGCGGCCCACGGGCCTGGCGGTTCAAATCCAGCGGCAGCTCTCAGGAGCAGGGGTAGCTCTCACGACCACCAGAGGGCAGTGATGCCCCAAAAAAAACAAAACAAAAAAAGCAAACACAAACACACACCTTGGTCCCTGTGGCTTTGCTACCTAACCTGCAGAGAAGAGGTGACATCAAATTTTGCTCAAATTCTTCTAGAACATACACATATAAGGAAGACTGGCTAATTCATTCTATAAAGCAAGGCCAGCTCTGATGTTAAATCTAGACGAAGGCACTAGACTGGAAAGTTGGAGACAACTATCCTTCGGGAATACAAATACCAACAGCCTCAAAATCCTAGCCAATACTATTCAATAGTATTCCATTAGAAGGTCTTGGATAGAATAGGAGACAAATGCAGACTAAAACTCAAGATCATTCAAGAAACCAGGTTTCCTGGTCAAACGGGAGATGAGACCTCCAGGATGATAGGCTTCAGGCATCCTTCAGGGGTGGGACTGAACCCCCAAATGTTAGAATAAGCAACCATTTAGACCAAGAGTGCAATATTTACCCAAGGACAAAGTTCAAGGGTTAGGAGAGGAGGAGGAACAGAAACCGGAAACCCAGGAGGAAATGGGCTAAGTGGGGGCGCATAGAAGGGATTAGAATGGATGAAGCGAAACAAAATGTGCATGAGATGTTGAATGTAAAACAGATGATCTGCTCTGTAAACCTTCACCTCATTCACATTACTTTAAGAGAACAGAATGAGATAGTTTAAAAGAAAGAACAATGAAATGCGGATAACTATTAAAAGACTACAAATATAACATACCCTCGGAAACAGTCCCAGCAAAGTAAAATTATCCGAGCAGAAAGGAGAAGAGAAAAGAAACAGGAAGCAATGAAGGGGTCTGATGAAAAGGAAACGCCACATAAGATGATAACAGTGCATGAAAACATGTCCAAGAATCTGATGATGACGGCAAATATGTGAAATTATTCTTCTCATGCCAGGAAAATCTGTATTGGGCCTCCTAGGTGGGATGTGTACAGGAATTCTTCTGTAGAGCACAAGAGGCCAGCATTCCCGTACGTCATCCCGCCTGAGCCCCATCATTCACGAACGTCATTTCCGTTACAGCTGACATGATCTTTCTGCCTCAGTTGTTTGCTTGCTTTTGAGAATCCCAATTTTTGGATCTTTCAAAATTTTAAATTCATTTTATTATTTTATAGACATTCCAGTTATGTCCAGACTTGCAATTTTTAACAGCATTGCATTTGAAAGATCTTTATTGTGGTGAACACATAATCATTAATTTCCATTGTAACCATTTTCAAGGGTACAATTCAAGGGCATTCATTACAGCCCCCTCCACTATCCATTTCCAAAAGTTTTGTGAGTATCCTAATAAAAAGTCAGTACCTCATGAGGGGCTGATATCAAGGACTCAAGTAGAAAGAAAATGCTGTGAAAACAATGATGGCAAAAATCTGTCCAAATGTGCTTGATGCAATGGATCCATCCAATATTTACAGATGGATGTACGGATTTATAATACCCTTCAGCTATAATTCCCATTCCCCCTCCTTCCTAACCTCCAATAAACGTTTTATTTGTGCATTTGCTTGATCTCATCATTTCATAAAAGTGGAATCATAAAATATTTGCCTGTTTGTGTCATAGTTATTCCCTAAAATTTTAAAAATAATTTCATATCATTCAGAATTTCAGGTGCTCAAATAGTTCTCAGAGAAGGGGGTTTGGAACCTGGAATTGAGAATAGTATTTAAGCGTTTCCTCGTCTGTCACACTTGGGGAGTTTTTTTTTGGGGGGGGGGTATCACTGCTCTCCGGCGGTGGGAGTAGGAGGCCCAGCCCCACTGCTGGAATTGAACCTCCGTCCTAGTGGGCCGCAGTCCCGCGCACAACCACCACGCCACCAGGGCTCAGCACTGGGGAGTTTTTTAAAACCCACCCCAATTACTTTGAGCACTGCAGTTCAGTTTGAGCTTGCCCACTGGTTCCTTGAGATGAGATTCAGATGAAGCAGGGAAAGCATAGCCAATAAGGAAAAGGCAATCACAGGCTCATGTTTATTTACTAATCTCTTGTGAGCAACATCAGTCCATGTTTACCTTGCTTGCAGAATGCAGAAATTGTCAAACAATATCATTAATATTACATGCAAGGAACATTTCGTTCAAGATAGCTCAACGACGTTTTCAGTTGTACACTGACAAGGGGCGTTGCCAAAAATTCAATCCAAGGGCTGAGCCCCGGTGGCGTAGTGGTTGTACGCCGGACTGCGGCCCACTGGGATGGAGGTTCAATTCCAGCTCCACGGAGCAAAGGCTGGGCCTCCTACTCCCACCACCAGAGGGCAGTGATGCCCAAAACACACAAACAAACAAACAAAAATTCAATCCAGATTCAGAAGATGTAATATGAGAGACGTTGTTGTTGACATGAGATGGATCTTAGCTGATGGCAGAAAATACCAGTGTTACTTTTTTTTTCTATGCAAAGACATTTGCATGTATGGATCATAACAAGTTATGGATAACAGTGAAAACACTGACAATTCTAGAATAGTCCATTGTGCGTTCGCAGAACCTGTGCAGGAACCAAGAATCAGTTGTTGGAACGGACTAAGGGGCTATGGCTGCATTGTTTAAAATCAGGAAAGGGGTGTGTCAGAGTTGTATCCTTCTGTCATCCTTATTCAATCCGTGTGTTCGGCAGCTAAACTAAGAAGCTAGACCCTGACACAGAACATGGCACGGGGTCGGAGGAGAGGTGACGGGCAAATGACACAGCCCTGCTTGCTGAAAGTGAGGGCTTGAAGCGCTTGCTGTTGAAGATCGAAGGCTGCAGCTTTCAGTACGAAGTGCAACCCAATGGGATGAAACCCAGTCTTCACAACTAGACCAACAGACCATAGCATGATCAGCAGAGAAAAGATGGAAGTGGTCGAGAATTTATGTTTGCTGAGATCCACAGCCAATGCTCATCCAAGTGGCAGTCAGGAAAATCAAACGAGATGTTTGTTCCATTGGGTAAATTGGCGGGATCAGACTCGTGTAGTGTTGAAGATGTTACTTTGATGACTAAGGTGCGCCTGACCCACACACATCATGATATTCCAATGAGCTCGTGCATCTGAAAGTTGGACAATGCATGAGGAAGACTACAGAAGAACAAATGCATCCGAATTATATGGAGCAAATCGACATGTAAATACCCCTTTTCACACCTATACTCTCACTTGTTCTCCCACACCTGTTCAGCCTCCATGTCTATGGTCACTGTGCAGGATTTGGCAGTATGTTGCCTTTAACTTTTGTGAATCTTCCAGCGTCTTTCCCTGTGGCTGTCAGTTCTGCCAGCTTCCCTCTCTTTTGTATATTGTGTACTGCCTTCCCTCCACCACGTTAACACTTGTCTGTCCTCCAGTCTCTCGACTTCCCCTTCCTCCCTACCCCATCAAAGCATGCTTGTTGCAGGGTGAAAATCTTTTCTTGTTTCTTATAATCGTGGTCTCATATAATCTTTTGCCCTTTTATGACTAATTTCACTCAGCATAATGTCCTCAGGGCTCATCCATTTTAAAAGGTGTTTAGAAGATTCATTATTGCCTATAACTTCATAGCTCTAGCACTTTCTAAAAATTTCTACTACATTAGGTTCCATACATTTCTGCTTGAGTAGTGATCTGTTAAAAATGAAAAATGCATCATTAACTGATCAAATACTTTTCAGATTTTTGCTTTCCTTCTGTACACTATTCAGTTCTTAGAACGTCAGTCTATTCCCAACTCACAATGTACTATTCTTGTTAATATTTAAATTACACATATATAAAACCCCATAAGAATCTATTCTTACTGTTTTTATGTAGTCTATATATAATATTTTATTAAAAGATCATCTTATTGGGGGCTCTTACAATCTTATTACAATCCAGACATTGATTGCATCAGGCATGTTTGCACATATGTTGCCTTCATTCTTTTTTTGGGGGAGGGCATCACTGCCCTCC
>PVJH01046390.1:0-11853 GCA_004026705.1 Nesogale talazaci | reverse complement strand
TTCTAAAATATATTTATTTATTCTTATGGAAATCCACAGTATATTCAATATCTTCGGCATTGTGATAATATGAGCATGTTTTTCTAATTTAAAAATGGATGGGATAGAAAATAATTTGTAACAAAGAGCAGTCAAATTTCTCTAAAAATGGATTCAGCAATAAGTACAGAAATTAAAGTATTCTGTTTCCTGTGATTATTTTCTATAAACACACAATATCGTGGCATTGCTTGTGTTTCTTATTTTACAGTTTTGAAATATAGTATTTAGTACATGATGTTTTCCTATTCTTCACAATGATGAATGTTGTACTATATATTTCATTGAGTAGAATGAAGAGACAGTTAAGTGTGTGTTTAGTTAGATGTTCTATACTAGGAGCAAATGGTACCAAACACTTGACAAAGTTATTAGATGTATGTGGGATTGATGCTCTATCTGCATCCAGAGGTGATTAGAAATCTAAGTTCGTGATATAAAGGAATTTAATGTCACACTATAAAAATATTGCGGTATAAAATTAATGATATTGTCAGGAGAGGCAGAAAGATGAAACAGGCCGACATCAAGAGACTAAGTAGTCAATTGAAAAAGGCAAATACTAGAAATATTACGACAAATCCCAACTCAATGCTATACTGCTACAAGAAAAGCTTCATGTGCAATTTCTATCTACCATGGTCCTTAAGGATATTAATTTCTATTAAACTGTGAATAATTACTTATTAAGCTATGATTCATAATTCGTTATGTGGTACACCCTTACACAGGAATTTTGAGAACCTGGCAAACACTAACCTTCTGTGTGAGCCTTGCTTCTTCAGTCCTGCTGAGAGAGCATCCTCTCTTCTTCTCTCCTTTGCTGGTTCCAAGGAGCCCATTCAGCCCCAAATCACTGAATGCCTTCCCCTTTCAACTGCCTTCTGTTACCACTGGGAAGAGAGAATGGAAGAATTCAAAGTAAACACTTATCTATGAATAGGCTTGACTGTTCTGCTACATGTTTAATTTAGTTTTAGTCATCATTAGCTTTTGTTCCTAGCAATGTTGGGTTGCTTTTCTCTATCAACTATTTCTCCAAAAATTTGACTCTGCACAAAGTAAACAATTTCAATTGATCAGAAAATGTAAGTGCCATTATAATCCTTAAGGTCACATCCACAAGTCTTTTACAAAATTGTTTCAAATTTTGTACTCATTAAAAACACCCATAGAAAGCTATTTAAGTTCAATTTGTGATGAATGATGAAAAGGAGGTACTAAATGTTACCTATGTTTGTACATATTTGTATAATTGGAACCTACTCAATTGCACCTAACAACATGTGTGTGCACATCCCTATACATGTACACACAAATATATACATATAAAAGTTCAGGAGGACATTTCATAATATTTTTATTCCATTTCCATGAACACCTTAAAGTTGTGTCAAAATAAATTGATAGATCTTTAGGTCAATAAGTATATGATAGATACACATTTCTGCCTCAAGATTCAGTATGTACCTTCTATCTTGTTACTGTATTAAACACTTTGATTGAATTACAAATTAAATTAGCCAAATGCATTTGGGTCTTGTTTGATCTGACGTTGCTTGTATTATGATTGTTCATTACAAAAAAACTGAAACTCACTCTTGCTAATTTACATGATCATACCTCCTCCAATGTCAATAAAGGACGGAGAATCCAATGCCACACCAACCTTAGAGGTCAGACATGCCTCCACCTTCCCTGCTTCTTTATCCTCTTCTGAGCTTACCCATCTCTCCTACAACATTCTATTTCTCTGCCGGACTCAATAATTCATTGAAATGGCCACACAGAGCTCCCAAACAATACTCAGGACTATGAATTCATAAGGAAGGTCGCAGGTTGCAAATGTTAAGGATACAACTATTTTGTCTGCAAGGTCTTGTCTTCAAGGTCTCTTCTCAGCCATGTTGGCAGGTATGTCCCTCTTTCGTCCTCAGTCTCTCAGCTGCATGCCTCCCTGGCTTCCACCTTGTTACCATAGGCAAGGAATCTCACCCTTCTGCCTCACAGTCCCAATGCTCTTCCTCTGCCCCATTTCATGGTTTGATGCCATGGCATCTGCTGCCTCTGCCATGCAAGCAGGGATCTCACATACACTCCACTTGTGGCCCTTTTTTCTTACATAATTTCAGTATTTTTTACTCATATTTGTGGCATGATTCATTTTTATATGGACTCATCCCCTCTACTAGTGTTTCACATACACTGTTTGCATGATCCTACCTAATGATTTGGTGAGAATTGCAAAGACAAAATAGAAGAGCCATAGGTAAGCTATTTCACTTAACAAAATTCTCATTAAGGTTTCTGAGGTGCAAATCTTATCGAAGCAATATTACCGTTCTCCCACAGATAGAAAGGTGAATTATCACCAGACAATATACTGCTGCAACTGCTGTTAGATGATCTTCAGCAAAATTTAACATTCATGGAATATCAGTGCTATAGTTCTTTAATTGTTCTTGATAGGATCCCACAGCTCATCAGATCTTTGCTCATTATATGCAATGCATCAATCTGTTCTTAAGATATTCCTAAAATCCAGGTGAAAGATACTCAAGTCATGTTTTTACTTTGGTGAATTGTTTTAATTTTCTTCAGTTCAACCTGAATTTACATATGAGTAATTGGTGGTGTTTCATAATCATCCCTTGCCTGGTTTAATCTCTTAATATTAAGCTAATCCATCATCTATTCCCACATGTGAAGTCATTTTGATTTATGTGTGTTCCACCTGGATAAGTACATGTGTATTGTCATTGTTTGTGTTGTTGAAAAAAATGTTATGAATAAGCTGGTGACCTTACAAAATTCTGTCATGAGGCCTCCAGCATCATTTGTATGACCAAGAATAGATTTTCTAACTACTGTTCCTTCCACTTTGTTTCGGACTTTTGCATTCCAATCACCAACATGTATAAATACATCTTGATTGCATGTTTAATCAATTTCAGACTGAAGACATTGCTGGAATGCTTCAATTTCTTCATCATTAGTTTTAGTGTTTGGTGAATGAATTTGAATAATAATCATATTGATTAGATTTCCTTGAATGCAGAAAGATAAAATCTTATACAGGCAGCATTGTGCTTCAAGATAGATCTTAAAATATCTTTTTTTTGGTGATGAATGAGATAAAATTTCCATTTCTTGCATAGTAAACTTTCAGACTCTCTGATTCAAATGGCAAAAACTTGTCTATTTCCACTCAATAAAGCCAAGCATATTGATCTTTATGAGCTCTGTTTCATTTTTAATGACTTACAATGTTCATAAATATATAATACATGTGTTCCAAGTGCTAATAATTTCTCCTGATTCTGAGCAGTGCCCCATCAGTAAATAAAGTTTCCAAAGGCAATACTCCATCTACAAACAGCCAGGAAAAAAATTATGATCATGAACAATACCCAGGCGATGAGAAATGCTTTGAACCCAAACACACAGGTCCAATCCCTTCATATTATCCACCAATTGTTTAATCATATCAGAGCTCGGGGATACTTTGAGTCTATCTTAGAATGTATAGCAAATATCCTTCTTTAGTAAATATACATTTCATCACCATCTAATGAAATGTTTCCTAGTGAAATTTGTCCTGGTAACTGTGTGTGTCCTCTTGTGTGTCCTATGAATAAAGTATGAGAGTGTGTTCTTATTTGATTCTGCACAGTAGGAATAATTTGTCAATGTCAGAGTGTGGACCCAACTGCAACTTTGTTGTTTCAATAAAAGAACAGACTTGCACTGTGTAAGCAGAGTCACTTATTAGGTCGAGAGACTGTCTTATATCTCTGAATAATAGAATGATAGGAAATATCACTGTTCTCTGAACAGAAGCTTATCAAGTTTGAAGGGATTGAGAGGAGGGGCCCCCGTAGGCTGACCTGCCATTACTGGTGTGAAGTAAATGAGGGTTCCTTCTATTGGTTTATGTGAGAATACCTTGCTGAGGATCCTGGGATCAGTTTTTAAAAAACTCCAAAGTCTTCCTCGAGGATAGTGACAATCTAGCTTTCCACAAAATTCAGCTAAAGCTATTTGAAAATCTGTTGCAAATTCGAAAAGCTTCCTCACTTGAGCTGGGATATAAGGCAGAATTATGACAGACGGATCATACCGACACACCTGTCATCAACAGAGCCTGCCTTTGGAAATTAGCTGTGCTATTTACTACCAATAAAACCAGAACACTTGAGGCCCTGTGTTCCCAAATGTATCCACTCTAGAGCTTTATCTTCTTGGAGTAAAGTAGCGGTGGGAGTTAGTAGAGTGTGAAAAATAATAAGGTGCATGTTCTTGCCCGGATCAACATGATAGCTCTCCCCTTGGCTGAGTCATTCCTCTACAAACAGTAACTCAAAAGGTGAGCCTCAGGTGTGAGAGCCCTAGTTAGCTGAGAGTCCCCCTTTAATAGGTTAAATACATGTTTAAGTTCCTCTGTGGGATCCCTTGGTCTGGTTGAACCCAGTTTATTTCTCCTAAAAGCTTCTGAGAATGACCTGCATGGCTTAATCGTGGTCCGATCTATCAGTGTTTCCAAATAATTATGAGGACTGATGGTTTGAATCTCATCAGGAGCAATTACTCATCCCATCTGGCGGGTATGTATGCTGTAACATGTCATTGTTAGGTGCAGCTGTTCAAATATCATCCATGTAGTGAATTATATGCCTCAGAGAACAGTCTTCTGACTGGCTCTAACACTTTACCTATGAAGAACTGACACATAGCAGCACTGTTTACTGTGTCTTGAGCCAGAGTTTTAAGGTGGGACCTCTTATTAGGAGCTTTATGGTTCAATTTAGGCACAATGAAAGCAAATCTTTCATGATAAGCAGATTCAGATTCTAAATGAATAATATAAACACAAGCCTGGCTGCAGAGACCCCATAGGCTGTATAATCAAATTAATAACTCTTTTTTTAGGGATCACTGCCCCCTGGTGGGAGTGGGAGGCCCAGGCTTCTGGAGAGTTGCTGCTGGATTTGAACCCCAAGCCAGTGGGTCGCAGTGCCCCAGTCAACCACTACGCTACCGGAGCTCGGCCCTAAATTGATAACTCTTAAGTGTATGAGCATCTTTCATCTTCTGGACTCCTTTCTAATTACAAATATTGGGGGATTCCTGGGACTAAGAGTGTCTGCAATATCAGCTTTCTTTAGCTGTTCTTGGACAAGATCATGGAGAACTTGCAATATTTCATTATTAAGGGGTCACTGTTCTACCCATATTGGTTTATCAGATTTCAAAGTCATCTTGATGGGTGCAGATTTTATCACAGGGATTCCAGCTAAAACGTTTGAATATCCTAGGCCATGGAAGTCATTTGGAACAGTCACCTTTATGGGCAATTGATCTCCATGCTCATCCTTCCCAAGTCCATTTCCTTTATAGCCCATATTTTTCATAATATTCTGTGCTACTAAACTTTGCAGATGGATATATAATCTAGCTCCCCATTGCTGTAATAAATCACTTTCCCAGAGATTAATGTGTGTGAGTCACCACAGTTTTCATGAGTCCAGATTATCCCTCAGAGCCTGGGCACTGCAAGATTTTCCTGCTCTGTCAAACCTTTTCCTGATTTACCTCTTCTATTCCTCCCGGTAAAATCTGGGGAGACCGGTGGCCAGGCTTCTGATCACTCGTGATAGGTCATGACAGAGAGATCTAGCAGTCCTGGGAATTTCCTTCCTCAATTGTTACTTCCATAAATGGACACTCCTTTTTGTCTAAAACAGCACTCCAAAATATCACATAACCCCTGCATAGGCCTACCTCTCCTGTTGCATCTTCTTCAACAGTAACATTCTTATTTTTAAATAGGACATAAGGAAATAGCAACAGTTGCCCTAAGCTGTTTCTCTTTTTATGATCCAGGTTACATTGGATCTAACCATCACCTTAATCTCTCCTTCATGCACCTGATTAATCACATCTGTGAAAGCATACATGCTGAAAGCATTCAGATTATATCAAGTGATGGACCCACCCGAAATTCCTGCCCCAACTACAATAGGTTCATTATTTTCTAAAAGCTGGAATATCCTTCTGATGGCTAAATCTAGTGGGGAGTTCCCCCTACTGGTAGAGGAGAGTTATATACCTGATAGACGTAGGGAGGGGCAGATGTCAGACTGTGGACCGGTAGCATTTTCTATTGGACTGTGCATCGGAGGACTATTTCCCCTGCTCCATTAAGGGGCTCAGAGCCCACCCAGCTAGGTTTTATTTGACCGAGTGTTAATTCCTAGGAAATGTCTTCTACTGCTAAACCTTGAATGACAGTGTTTTGCCCAGTGTTTACTTCTATTGTAGCAAGAGCAAAGTCCAGCTTCTTTGGAGCCCACCTCAGGCTCCTTCCCTGGGTCTTTTCCACTGTGAATTGCCCTGTTTCTTTGCAAGATCTTCCTGCAATCTCTTTGAAAATGTTCCCCGTCTCCACTGTACAGCAGTTCACCTTAGGTCTGGTGTAATTTGCTGAGGCAGTTTCCATGAGAGTGGCCCTGTATTCATCTGCCCTCCATTCCTGCATATCCTGAGGTAATCAAGGTGTGTGCTCTGTTCCTTAAATAAGTGGATCACAGATTGACATGATATGTCCATGCTTTCAAATGCTAATGTAAGAATGAGATTATCTTCAGCCACCAGAGTTAGCCACATTTATGCAAACTGCATCCTGCAATCTTACTTGTGTAAGGCTCATAAGTTCTTTGCTTCATTGTAGTGTCATTTGGCCACCTGGTTCCAGGTGGTGCTACTTTCTCTTAAGCCTTTTAGCAAACTTCATGCACCTGTGTGAATTCCTGTTCAGTTAGCGGTAGTTGTGACTCAACTGTGATATAATTCTCATCCCTTAATAGCTGAAGAATCCCTATATCTATTCCATTCTCGGATTTTTTGCATAGTAGTGAAAGGGTTACTTCAGTCCACCATATTTGATATTGTAAAAATTCTGAAGGAGAAAACCATATTTTCTTCAGGTCTCCCCAGTCGGCAGGGATCCACCACTTGGACTCTTATGCAATTAGCAAAAGGAGAGTCTGGACCATGGCTGGATACAACTTGCTTGAGATCTTTAAGTAGCTTAAAGGGCAAGGCACTATGATGTTATTTTTGAACTCCAGGTGGGTGCTGCACATCAGGCTGTCTGTTAATAGCTCTAACAGGATAAGCCATTCTAAATTCTAAATCTCCTTCTTGCACTATGCTTTTTTCCACCTGTGAAAGGAAAGGTGCCTTCATACTCCTACCTCTTCACCTCTACTTTCTGCACTGATATTCAGGACTGGCAGATCTCTAAACTCCACTTTCCAAACCTCAACCTCTATGTGAACTCTCTTAATTTGCATTTCTTTGGAACTAATATTCTCATCTCCACCTCCAGCACTGGCTTGCTTTACAGTCTTGTGATTCCTAGGCTTTTCTACACTATATTCCGGTCACAGGGCAGAAGCTTCTAATTTGATATTCCCTTCTGATTCAGACTTAATTTTCTTAGCTCTGTCTAAAATTTCTTCATCTGTTTGATATCCATTCTGCTTGCATTTAACCAGATTCAAGTTTGGGAGTCTTAAAGACTTCTCACTATTCTGTTGCTTTTGTTTATTTGCTTTCTCTACCTGCAGAGGTTCCAGAACTGTTTTAATCAGCACCCACAGGGCCCAGGTCTCCAGGGGTGTGCTCTGTCTTTCCCTGTGAGCCTTTCTTAAGTTAATAGCTACCTTTTCCCAGATCTCCATATCAAAAGTTCTTGACTCTGGAATTGAAGGACTAAATTTCTTCCCACTTGAAGAAACCCTTTCATTTGTTTAATTCATTATCACTACATTTTGTTTGTTCAAGAGATAGCTAACTTTGATATAGTACTTTGTATCCTTGCTCTTTGCCTGACCCATATCTCAGTCAGACTAAAAAACACTCAAATTTTTCCCAATATACCCTCTCTGTCCCATGAGACTGAACCATAGAATTATTACATGGGATATAACCCAAAAGTCCTTTTTCTGCTGCCATTTGATGTGCACCACATGTCAGAGTAAACCAACCCCTGATAATATCAGAGGTCCATAGGTGCAATAGTATAGTGATAATATAAAGATTATTGTAATACCATAGAGAATAAGAGAGATAAGAGAGGGAGCAAAATAAAGGAGTCAGACACATTTCATGGTCGCATACTCACGTCTGGCCCTCTTGGGGTCCAAGTGGAGATGGGAGGAATTGAAGAAGGAAAGAGGAGGATTTATTTCTAACCAAGGCTCATATATACTTAGAGGCATGCAAGTCCCCTGATTACAAATGACCACATACATCACAGAAGGGGTTATCCCAAGGCAATAAAGCAATAGGAGGAAAATGCTCTGGGAGTGTACTTGCAATAGGAAGTGGAGGGATTAGGGGTACATATGCGACAACATGGGTGGATCCTAGATTCAACATGACAGCCTAACCTTGATCATTCTTTAGCTGACCTACACTTATTCTCTGGGTTCTCAATGGAAACAATCACTATCTTTATCTGTAGAGTGTAAGCCCCACTTACAGTGGAACAAACAATAATCTGATTGCTCTAAATGGCTAATGCCTTTGAGCAGAAAATTTCTAAGCAGCTGAACTCAGCATGTGCTGGCTAACAGGGTGACAACCCAAAGGAAAGCCTTATTGTCCACAATGGACAAGTCTACAATGGACTTGTTGACATTTTCAGTAAATCATAATGACTGCTTAAATAACTATTTCTCAATAATAGGCATTTAGAGGTGGGACTATTGCTCTCACTAATTAAATCTTTGGGATTATAGCTATGAAGGCAGGTACCAAGTCTATGTGAGTAAATGGATTTTAATTGTTCACTAACAACAGTTGCTACAATACGTTTATAGGGAATTGCCAGAAGTTCACGCTAACATCAGGAGAGGACATGGAACAAGGAATATCATTGCTGATGTCAAATGGAACTTGGAGCAAAGGAGAGAATACCTTAAAGATGTTTACTTGTGTATAATTGATGATGCCAAGGCATTTTACTGTGTGAACCATAATAAACTATGAATTACTTTAAGAAGAATGAGAATTCTTGAACAGTTCATTGTGCTCTTTAAGAGGCTGTGCGTGGATGAAGAGGCAGTTGTGCAAACAAGTCAAGAGAATACTGTCTGGCTTAAAATCAAGAAAGGTGTCTGTC
Source organism: Nesogale talazaci (assembly GCA_004026705.1). NCBI lineage: Eukaryota > Metazoa > Chordata > Mammalia > Afrosoricida > Tenrecidae > Nesogale > Nesogale talazaci. Next base: position 2,624 of record PVJH01046390.1, on the reverse strand, counting down.
ATGGTTGTATTTTCTCACCATACTTATTTAATCTGTATGGTGAGCAAATAATCCTAATTATTAAGAAGATTGTGGCATCAAGATTGAAGGAAGGCTTATTAACGACCTGGGGTATGAAGATGACATAACCTTGCTTACAGAATGTGAGAAGGTCTTGAGATACTTGTTGATGAAGGTGAAAGAATTCAGTCTTCAGTGTGGATTTTAATTCGATGCAAAGAAAGCCCAAATCCTCACTACTGAACTGATAGGTAACATCATGATAAAAAAAAAGTTTGAAGCTTTCAAGGATTTCTTCTTACTCATATTCACATTCAATGCTCCTGGAAGCAACAGTCAAGATATCAAAAGACGTATTGCACTAAGCAAAACTGCTGTGCACAAGACCTCTTCAGAGGATTGAAGATCAAGGATGTTACTTTGAAGACCAAGGTGCACCTGACCCAAGCTATGGTATTTTCTATTGCCGTGTGTGTGTGTGTGTATGCGAAAACTGGACCTTGAATAAGTAAGATCCAAGAAGAATCATGTTGCTAGAAAAGAATATTGAAAGTACTATGGATTGGTGAAAATTCAAACAGATCTATCTTGGAAGAAGTATGGTTAACATACTCCTTAGAGTCAAGAATGGCAAGACTTTGTCTTATACACTCTCAGGACCAATTCTCAAGAAAGAACATTCCCTGGAGAAGGACACCATGCTTGGTTAAGTGGAGAGACAGAGAAAATAGGAAGACCCTCAACAATATGTATTGACCCAGTGACTATAAAATCGGAGTCCGACCTTGGAATGGTTGTAATGATGGCTCCTGACAGTGCACTGTTTTGCTCTGTTGTGCATAGGATCACTATGGGTAGGCTGCGACTCAATGGCACCTAACAACAGCAACAAGATAGTCTTTGTTTTGCCAAGAGAAAGACTTTTGTCTAATAATGACAAGAAGCATTTGCACAGAGAACATTTAACCCTACATACCATTTAAATTAATTTTCTTTAATTTCCAGTATTTTTAGAAAAGAAATATGTTTCTCACAATAGTGTTTAAAAATATTATGATGCATCCATCAAGACAAACTAGTAATTGCCATGTATTCCATTACTGTCTTTTATGCTAACATTGCTTAATTGTTTGGTATGTTTTATTGTATGCACCTTGTAAAAAACTACCAGAATCTACATTATTCCATGGACCTTGTAATGTCTAAGGTAGTTAAGGCCATTTTAAAAAATTAAATATTTTCCTGTTTTTAATCCCTGTAATTTTTAAGTCTAGGAAAAACATAGTATATTACTTTTTGTGAAAAAAGGTGAATTTACCCTTTTATTTTACTACAACCATATTTGTTTTAGAATATTGATAAAGACAAATTTTTTAAAGTTACAAGTTAGTACATTGAAAAAGATTTTTAAAAATTTAATGATCTATTTTGAGAACAAAAAAAGCAGCAAGTCTCTCTTGCCCTAGGCACCTGACTGACCTGATTTTGTTCTATGCAATGAACTTCTTTTTGTTCTGCGAGTGAAGAGGGATATGAAAGGACAGTGAGTAAGAAGAAGTATCAGCTACCCAAGCAGATGAGACTGGAAAATGATTCCCAGAATGAAAGCACAGATTCTATAACTGTATTAAGTGGAATGGGAAGTGCTTTGAAGGCGATAATCTTGTTTTTAAAATAAATTCAGATGCATAGAATTGTGGGGAAATCCATTCTGAGGGGTACCCCCTTATATATTGCCATTTTGGAGAATATTGTCTGGTACCATGTGACATTTTTCTATAACATAAAGCTGCTAATGCTAATGCTGCCACTTGGGCCTTAAAGTTCTTATGACCGAGACCAGGAAATTTTCAGTCAAAACTGCTTTTATTTGGGAACAGAGGGTCGGGTTTTGTTCTACTAAATCCGTATCTGTAAATGAAATAACTGTCAATATATGTTTCATTGTGCTCTCTACGGCATCAACTACAGAAGAGTTTGCACTTGTATTTTGGCTCTTGCTGCACCTATTAGAGATCTCACAAAAGAAGACAATCTCCCAAGGGCTTAAGTAGAAAGCAAATGTCTTGAGCATGATGAGGCCAACAAATGTACAGATGTGCTTGCCATTCAATGGATGGATGGATTTTAATAAGAGTTGTATGAGCCCCCAATAAAATGAAGAAGAAGAAGAAGGTCTCCACTCAGTCCTGAGATGAGTGAGATGATGCTGGTTGTGCAGCATTCCAGAGGGTTCCACCTATCAGTAGTACATCAACTCCTACCACACTGGGTTTCACGGGAGAAGGATATTTCAGCAGAACAGCTGTTGTGGCCGTTCCCAAAGGTATCAGCAACCTGCATGATATCTCAGTGACAATAGGCGACAAGAGGGAAAAGAGGCAACATCTAACCTCCTTTCACACTCCACCACCTCCCACAATAATCTTTTAATCTTAATCTTTTAACCCTAATCTTTATTTCTCCTAATCCCTCTGCCCAGTGAATTGAGAATTCTACAGCAAAGAAGAAGTATATGTTCTTGCTAAAGGGAATTGGGATTCTTGAGATTGAGCATAGTTTTGATTTCCTTAGGGCAAAGCCAAAGAACAACATAAAGGGAAAAGGAAAAAAGGAAAGCAAAA
>PVJH01046389.1:0-11851 GCA_004026705.1 Nesogale talazaci | reverse complement strand
AGTCCCTCCTTATCATATCCCTCTCCTCTTAGTCATGAGTCATCCCTAAACCATTATCATCTTATAGCCCTTAAGACAGCCCCCACCTTGCGGCATGTCCTGACCGGTGACCACAGAAATTATGTGTCCCCTGTTAGACTACTTAAACAGGGAAAATTAATGTTCACCACCCTCACTCCTGGGTCACTCCTGCCTGCCTCGCTGCTGTCCCTGAGCGCCAGACACTCTCGGCTCCTCTTCATCATCATGTAACTCCCTCTCCCTCTCCACGCGGACCACCATACTGGGCGGAGGTGAGCATGTTACCCTGATGTGATGTATGTTGGACTCTTAATGTTTCTTTCTCTATCTGTCATGATTTCTATATCATTATTATAATAAATAATAATTATTGCTGCATAGCTGCCTGTTGAACCCTTGCTGTAAGTGTATCAGAGGCCGACCACCTCTGATAATAACCTAGTTGGCATGTAAAATCAACTATTACAATCTCTAACACCCTTCCAGAAATAACATCCAAAAGCAATAAAATTATAAGAATTAATTAAAACTTAAGGACATGTTTATAGTAGCATATATTTTTGTGTATGTGCATGTGTGCATTGTGTGTATCTTTGTACCACAACATATATAAGCTTGTTCACATGTGTGTCATCAGATAACAGCAGGAAGTTAATTCATTAAAACATTGATTTAGCTAAAATTTCCCCCTTATTAGGTAACATTCCTTTTGACTTACTTTATTTAATCCAGAGTCTCAACAAAATAGTCATTCTTTCTCTCTCTCTCAATTTCTTTTTTTTAAAAAAAAACCTATATTTTATTAAATAATGAAAACTATTTCGTGGAATGAGAATAATATAACACTATCACATGAAGTCAATGTTTTTTCTTTTTGGCTTCCACTGTACTTATATCATTCTCTCTTTCCTTTCGACTATCTCCCCATAATGTTAGCACAAATCTCAATGTTCACGTTGCTTCTCACTAATATTCTTCAATATACATATCTAAAATGGAGGGGGGATATTATTAAACTATTACCTGACTATAATTGAGATTGAAGAAACAGCACCTATTTATCTTTTTAAAAATCATGTTATCGGGGGCACATACAACTCTTATCACAAGCCCTACATCCATCCATTGTGTCAAGCACTTTTCGTACATGTGTTTCCCTCATCATTCTCCAAACACTTGCTTTCTACTTGAGCCCCTAATAGCTGCTCCTCATTTTTCCTCTCTTTTCCCACTCCCCACGCCTCCATGAACCCTTGATAATTTATAAATTATTATTATTATTTTGTCATATCTTACACTATCTGACATTTCCTTTCACCCACTTCTCTGTTGTCTGTCACCCAGGGAGGAGGTTATATGTACATGCTTGCAATCTGTTCTCCCTTTCTTCCTTACCTTCTCCCCATCCTCCCATTATCACACTTCTCACCACTAGTCCTGAGGGGTTCTTCTGTATTTAATTCCCTGTGTTTCCCGTTCCTATCTGTACCAGTGTATATCCTCTCTTTCAGCCAGATTTATAAGGTAGGATTGGGATCATTATAGTGGGGGAAATGGGTTGGGTGGGAGCATTTAAGAACTAGAGGAACATTGTATGTTTCATTGTTGCTAAGCTGCACCATGACCAACTCATTTCTATCCAGAAAGTCTTCTGTGAGGGACTGTCTAGTTGCCTAATGTTGGGTTTTGGGTCCCCATTAAGCACTTCTCCTCATTCACAATGATGTCATTTTGTTGTTGTTGTTGTTGTCGTTGTACTTTGATGGCCGAGAGTTGATCCCCTCAACACCTTATGATCACCCAAGCTGCTGTGCTTCTTCTATGTGGGCTTTGTTGCTTCTCAGCTAGATGCCCATTTGCTTATCTTCAAGTCTTTAAGATCTCAGGTACTCTATTTTTTGATAGCCGGGCACCATCAGCTTTCTTCGCCACATTTACTTATGCACCTGCTTTGTCTACAGTGACCATGTCAGGACAGGCTGGTGTGCTTCTTCCATGTGGGCTTTGTTATTTCTCAGCTAAATGACCACTTGCTTATCTTCAACCCTTTAAGATCCCAGGCATTATGTCTTTTGATCATCTGGCACATGATCTTTCTTTGTCACATTTGCTTATATGCCCGCCTAGTCTTCAGTGATCATGTTGGAAATGTGAGCATCTCAGACTGGCAAATTATTAAAACAAAGTGTTCTTGTATTGGGGGAGTATTTGAGTAGGGTCTCACTGTTCATCTGTTTTCTTAATACTAAACCTATACATATATGTACATAGATCTCTTTCCTCCTCATCATATATGAATACATTTACATATGTATATGCCTGTGTTTAGATCTCTATAACTGCCCTTTGTATCCTAGTTCTTTCCTCTATTTTTTTTTACATTCCTCTTGTTCCATTATCATGTTCTGTCTTCATTTGCATTTCAGGAATTCCTTTTGACTACCTTGTCCTTGATCCAGCCCTCCTACACCCTCCTCACCATCAATTTTTGGTCACTTGTTGTCCCCTTGTCCGGAGGTTTGTTAACACCCACTCCCTTTCCCTCATTTCCCCCTCTCCCATGTCCCCCCAGAATTGTCATCCCATTGTTCTCTTTTCTAGCTTCTTTATTCCACCAATCCCTTCCAGATAGACAGGCAGCAATAACAATATGCAGCAACACAAGACAATAAAAAATAAAACAACAGCAGCAACAACAACAACAACAAACACTATAAATTGTTCACATTCTGTTTTTCTTTTATGTGTGTTTTCCAGTCAAGTCTGATAGGGCACCTTGCCCTAACCTCAAGTCTATTTTTGGTATTCCCTGGGGAGTTCATTGCTCTGCTCCCCTTGCTGCTCTGTTAAATGCCCCCAGTGTCTGACTTTGGCATGGTGAGCTCAGGGCAGGCACAGTTCTCTCCATGTGTCTCCAGTGATGGTCCCTGTGGTGCTGTTGGTCAATGAGGAATGCTGTGTCTGTGGTGAAGTCAATCCTATGGTCCTTTCTGTGCATTGGCTGCTCTGAACAGAAATATTTTCCTTAGGATTTGGTGGGCCAGAATGTGCTTCACTTTTTTTCCCTCCCACTTTGTTTATTCCAGTGTGCTCTGATCAGACAAGTCTCTTTCCTCTAGCTGTAACAACATTGCTGTTGGTGCTGGCAAATGGACCTGAGATAATAAGCATATACACTTTTTCAATTTATTTTTTAAGGCCGGGGAGAAAGCGAACACAGTTCCCCCCACTTCTACAAATTATACTGTCAAGTTTCCCACATTGGGGGAAATCGCAGGGGTCAGCACATCCCAAGTGCAATGGATAAGCCTCACCCTGAGAAAACCACCTAAGTGATCATGGTATCTCCCCTGCCAGGTAGGTATGCATATATACCTTTTCATGTTGAAAATAATTATGGAGCATCATTTCTCTCCTGGTCTATACAGCGAAATCTCTGAGCACACACAACACATAAAAATGTGGTAAGGTAAAGTTAGGTAGGAAAATTGCGTCAAAGACTAACTCAGTAACTTTAAAGAAAATTTAGAGTGGGATGCTTATAACACTGGGAAAAGACATGAAAATATCCTTTCATGTCACTGGACTTAGGAGTCTGTAGAATTTAGAAAAGAGAGCCTGCTAGAATCAAGAAATCATCAACTCATTCGGTCAGTCAATAACAAAGATATCGTACTGCCCAGGATTCCTACTTGTAGTTATAGAAACATATACACAAGCCAAGAACCCGTAAAAAAGACATCTGTGTCTTTATTTCTTATCATCACAAACACTTTTTAAAAAATAAAATAAAATAAAACAAATACTTAACATCTGAGTAAATTGCCTTATAATTTCAAATGGAATAGTATATGGTCATTGAAGAATGGAAATACATGAACATGTAAGTAGTTAGGCATTATCTTTAGTGAAAGGAAGTTCCTGAACAGTGGAAAGAGTTGTTGACTGATAATTGAAAAGTCTCAAATCTACCCAGAAGAACCTCAGAAGAAAAGTTTGGTCATCTACTTAAAGCTCACAGGCACTAAGTCCTGTGGGACACAGTTGACTCTGGCACCCATGGAGTCACTGTCAGTTGGAGCTGACTGCCAACAATGTATAGTAGGTAGCTCATGAAAACAAAAAACATGTTATAAAATAATGTAATGACTATAACACATTAGCTTAGCTATAACTATATTTTATTCACATGCATACATATATACACACATGAAATAAGATTAGAAAACATATGAGAAATAAGATTAGAAAACATATGAGAAGCTTCAAAGTTTTGTGGAAATATTGAAAGATTAAAAGATTTTTAAATTTGTTTTTTTAATTTTAAATTTGTTGCCTTCATCATTCTCAAAACGTCTGCTTGCTACTTGAGCCCTTGGTATCAGCTCCTCATTTTTCCCATCCTTCCCCACTTTCTCTTATGTAACCTTGATAAATTTATAAATTATTATTATTTTGTCATATCTTACACTGTCCAATGTCTCCCTTCACCCATTTTTTGTTGTTGTCCATCCCACAAGGAGGTTATATGGAGATCCTTATTATCGGTTCTCCCTTGATACCCTACCTTCCCTCCACCCTCTGGAATTGCCACTCTCACCACTGGTCATGAAGGGATCCTACGTCCTGGATTCCCTGTGTTTCCAGTTCTGATCTATACATGTACATGCTCTTGTAATAGCTGGATTTGTAAGATGTGTTGGAATCATCACAGTTGGGGCAAGGAGGGGAGGAAGCATTTAAGAACTAGAGGAATGTTGTATGTTTCTCTGTTGTTATACTGTGCCCTGACTGACTTCTCTCCTCCCCACAACCGTTCTATAAAGGGATGTCCAGTTGCCCACAGATGGACTTTGAGTCCCCAATCTGGACTCCCCCTCATTCACAATTATATTATTTTTTGGTTCTTTGATGCCTGATACCTGATCCCATGGACACCTCATGGTCACACAGGCTTGCGTGCTTCTTTCATGTAGGCTTTTTTTTTCTGAGCTAGATGGCCACTTGTTTACCTACCCCCCAAATCTGGATGCCCCTTTGTAAACTTAGCATAATGTGAACAGTGTTTATTTTTACCCCCTCTGCACTCTCTCTCAGCCTCTTGATTGCTCTAGAGAGTGCATTTAAAATTCAGGTCAATATTCGTAAAAAGAAAAAAAAAGTCTACTTTAGGTTACTCTGACAACATGACAGATTAACCTAAAGTAGAATGTGAATATTATAAACACAGACACATGGCATAACAAAAAATTTAGAAAGAAAAACAAATACCTGAGGACCATGAAGGCACCTTAAATCCAGACTGAGATAAGCGTTGACAAAGCATCTTCTCACAGCTGAGAACACAGTAGAGCTAGGAACAAGTACTTAACACCAATGACATGTGTTTTAGTGCTCACAGAGGGACAGCAGATACAACGTTAGGTTGTTGTTGTTGTTGTTGTTGTTGTTGTTAAGCACCATCAAGTCAACTCAAAACAACCTTCCTTATATATACAACAGAATGAAACACCACTGTGTTCTTTGCTATCCTCACAATGGTTCTCGTGTTTACACCCATTATCACAACTACTCTATCAATCCATCTTGTGAAGGGCCTCCTTTCCTCTTTTTCACTGTTCTCCAGACACAGGTTTCTCCTGATGATATATTCAACGTGCATAAGATGAAGTCTAGCCATCATTGCTTCTGAGGAACATTATAGCTAAACTTCCTCCAGATTTGTTTATTCCTTTTGCAATCCATATTACTTTCAAGATTCTTTGTCAACACCATAGTTCAAAGGTATCAATTCTCCCTTAGTCTTCCTCCACCTTGGTCTTCAAAGTAACTACCTGCTTTTCAACACTTTAGAGAGGTTGAGGTAGTTAATGTCTATTGTATCAACCTGGCTGATAAATACATGTGGGGTTAATTGAAGGGCGGAGAGATAAATGAATTGGTGAACCTCGCCTTTCTAGTTCTTGGGTCTCTTGCTTTATGATGGTCGGACCAAGGTGCAGCTGCCTGAGCCAGTTTCCTGCTTCAGCAGGCAAGATGCACTTCCTGCAAGACATCCCTGAGGAGAAGGCACTTAGACCTACCCCGATGTAGTCTTGGGTGCTGGAGCAGCCATGTGGAGATCCCCGAGATGCTTACTCGTTCACGAATTCTGGTGTCTTCCTGCAGTCGGCATCATTGCATGTGTTTTGTGAGATGGAGGAAACATGGTGGTTTGGTGTCAGACCTATGAGCTAATGTTGGACTTGTGCACTTGGGCAGCACTGGGTTAGGATGCTTTCTTAATATATGATAACCTTTTATATAAATTATCGTATATATACACACATATATATACATATATATACACACACACACATATATATGAGTTTCCCTAGTTTACTCAGATTAACATGGAGGTCTTATGCAACAGACTTCTACAATGCAATGTGTTCTTTGATTTCTTTACAGCTTCCAATAGCTTTAATTGTGGAAAATCCCTGACAATGTCTATCTTTTCTCCTTTCATCATGATGTTACATATTGGTTCAGTTGTAAGGATTTTGATGTTCTTAATACTGATTCATAATCCATACTGAAAGCTACAATCCCTGATTTTCAACAAGTGCTTCAAGTTCTGCTCACTTTGACTAAGGAAAATTGTATCATCTTCATTTCATAGGATGATAATCATCCCAAGGCCAAATTCTTCTTCATATAACCCAGCTTCTCTATTTATTTATGCAACATCTATATTGAATAAGGATTGTGAGCATATACAATCTTGACGCACATCTTTCCTAATTTTAGACCATGCAAGATTCCCTTGTTCTTTTCATACAACTGCTTCTTGATCCACTTATAGATTCCACATGAGCACAGTTAGTTGCTCTGGAAGTGCCATTCTTCTCAAGGTTTTCCACACAGTTGAGTGCCTTGGCACAGTCAATAAAATACAAATAAACATCTTCCTGGTATCCTCTGCTTTTAACCAAGATCCATCTGATGTCAACAATGATGTCCCTTGTGTCACATCCCCTTCTAAATCCAATATGAACCTCGGATAGCCTCCTAGCAATGTACTACTGCAACTGTTGCTGGTTGATCTTCGGCAAATTTTTACTGGAATGTAATATTAACAATATTGTTCTAGAAGTTGAGCATTCTGTTGAGTCGCCTTTCTTTGGATTGGTTACAAAGATGGCTCTCTTCCAGTCGGTTGACCCAGGAGATGTCTTCTGTATTCTTGTTATAAATCAGTGAGTGCTTCTAGTGTTTCGTCAGCTTGTTCAAACATTTCAGCGGGTAGTCTAGGAATTCCTGGGGCCTTGTTTTTTGCTAACTTTTTTTGGTGCAGCTTAATCATCTTCCTTCTGCACCTTTGGTTCTTGCTCATATGTTACCTGCTGCAATGACAGAATGTTGGGTATTCCTTTTTGTACAGGCACTCTGTGTTCTTTCCATCTTCTTTTGATACTTCTTGCATGGTCCAATATTGTGTCCAGAGAGTATGAATATGAAGTCAATTTAGTGACTGGTAGACTCACTAAAAATATATATGTGTCTCAAGAAACCAGAGCAATGAGGTCCATGTTGCCACTGAACATCTTGCTCACTCGTCAAAGAACTTGCATCAAGATCAGTACTGAAATGCACTAAAATGGGTGATTTAACTAAATATCATGAAGCCTGGCAAGATCACTTCATCCAAGAGCATACCAAAAAATGCACAGATGGTGACGCAAATCCTGAAGGAAATGAGGATTACAGAACCTGAGCCAAGTGTTTTAAATCTGATGTTGCAGTTTGCCATCTTATAAGTGCCTACAATTCTAGATGATGCAAAATGCATCCATGCCATGCTATGAAAGCAGATGATGTGTGATTGACAATCCAGTATCATGCTAACAAATCTTTTACTTTTCCTCCCTCAAGAATTTTTTATTACTAGCATTGCAAGGCAAAGAAATCACACCCCTTTATCATTGATTAAGCCATATTCACTTCCTACATTGTCACCAGTGAGGTACTGCTTAATCCCTCCAAACTCTAGATGTAAGATCTTATAGAAAAAGACATCTATTCCTGCAGAATAACAGTTTTTAGGTTAAGTGTTGGTTCCATTACTAGCAGACCTAGTACTCCCACACTGGACACACCAACCCCACAAACCATGTCTCTTTCAACTAATGTAGGCACTCCAATACTCCTTCCAGAATAAAAATTTAATATCTAGTGAGACAAAAATGGCCTATTCAACAAATTATGTTGGACAAACTGGACTTCCATACATAGAAAAATGAAACAAGATTCATATGCCTTCCCATCACAAAAAAAAAGGACCTCAAGCTAGATTAAAGTCCTACATGGAAATGCTAGAGTTATCAAGATAACAAATGAGAAAACTGCAAAAAACTTAAGAACTGTATTGCAGGACATATTTAGACTACCAAGTATAATAAAGAAAATATACACAGTGGGAAAAAATAGATCACTGGGAACTGTCGGCACTACTTTATTTATGCACATAAAAGACTTCATCAAAAGGATAAAAGAAAACCCCACAGTAAGGAGGCTTGTGAGTGGGCATAGGAACTTTACCAACAATACATTGGACAAGGGTCTAATTAGCAAAATATACATAACTCTACAACTCAATTTTTTAAATGACGCAATTAAGAAGTAGGAAAAAGATGTGAACAGACAGTTCACCAACAATGGACAAATGGCTAACAAACACATGAAAAAAATGATCTTAATCATTAGCCATCCCGGAGATGCACATTAAAACCACACTGTGATACCACCTTACACCTACAATGCTAGCACAGTTTAAAAAAACAAACAACAAATGCTGGAAAGGCTATGGAGAGACTATATCACATATGTTGGTATACTTGTAAATACATAAAACCATTATGGAACACAATATGGTGATACTTAAAGCAAATGGGAATTAAACTCACATATGATCCAACAATTTAAAGGTTAGGCATACACTCCAAGAAATAAGTGACACATATGACAATACAGTGTATGTACACTCTCTCATATTTATAGCAGCACTGTTCACAATAGCAAGATCTGAAAACAGCCCAAGAATGGAAGAATGGACAAGGGAACAATGGAACATACGCATAATGGAATACTTTGCATCCCTAAAAAAGTGAGAAAAGCATGAAATACTGCAAGACATAAAAGGACCTGGAAAAATTTATGTCAAGTGAAGTTAGTCCAGGAAAAACTTAGACAAGGAAAAAACCCAGAAATACATTGCTATAGGTAAGCTTGTGGTGCCAACATAGGTAGGTCTGTTGTGACAATATGGCCAATGGACACATGCCATCAATATTAGGGCAGAAATAGAAAAGCCTTGGCAAGCTCCGCCCTTGCTCTCTTGCTTTCTGATCTTTGGAGCAGCAGGCTGCCTTGTTCGTCCTGTGCCTCGACCTCTAAGCAACACTACCCGTGGGCCACCTAATCGTGGACTGTGTCACTGTGAGCTGAGATTCCTTCAAGCCCTACTTCGCCATGCTCCTGGGATATACATCTCTTGAGCTGAGGACTGTTGGACTCTGTCATCTGGCTGACTGTTGATGAACCCTGAGCCCTGGAAGTAAAGAGCCATGGGGAGACCCCTGCCAGTGCTGGGATTTTGCACTGACCTGTGACTTCGTGAGGCAAGAAGACATTATAGACTGGTATCGGGCATATGGGCTAATATCAGACTTAGGACTTTGAACTGGACTGGGTTTGGATGCTTTCTCAGTGTTCCATTCCTTTTGTATATAAACCCTTTCCTTATATCCATATGCGTGTCTATGAAATTTGTTCCTCTCGTCTTCCCGGACTAACACATACATTAAAGGAAACCCAGGCCTACAAAAGATCCTTGCCGACCCATATGGACAGAAGAACTGCACTCACCAAGCACAAATACAAGACCGCCACATAGAACAACCTTACCCAGAGGACAACAAAGAGAAAACAGCCCCCCAAATAGCATTGGTGTTTGGTGGAAAGAAGTCAAGAATGAAACACAAACACACGTGCACATGCACAGCACACTGATAAGAAAGGGAGGTAGGAAAACACCCAACACAAAAAGTATAAGATGACATCAGAGTCCACAGATGGAGGTAATATCAATGGACTAAACTCAAGCATTAAAAGACTGAGGTTGGCATACTGGCTTAGGAAACACAACCCATCAATCTGCTGCCTACAGGAGACACATCTCAAGACTACAGACAAAAATAAGCTGAGAATCAAAGGCTGGAGAAAAACATACCAACCAAACAGCGATTCAAATAAAGTAGGAGTTGCAATCCTAATCTCAGATAAAATCGACTTTGAAGTCAAAACCCTAAAAAGAGAGAAGGAGGGACACCATAGAATGCTCAGGAAACAATAGACAGAGAACCACTAAGCATTTTAAACATATCTTCCCCAATGAAAGACCTGCTGAATACATCAACAAAAATGCTCCAGAATATAAAAAAAGAAATCAAAGACTCAACAATATAGTAGGTGACTTCGATACCTCACTCTGTGAGAAAGATAGATCACAAGGAAAGAAACTGAACGAGAAGTCTAGAGATCTAAACACTACAATTATATTGCTGACTTGATAGATATTTACAGAACTTTTCACTCCAATATAAAAAAATCATATTCTTTTCAAACCCACGTGGCACATATTAGAAGATAGAACACATGCTGGGGCATTAGTTGAATCTGCATAAACTAAAGCACATTGATATCATACAGACCTCTCTCTGGACACTATGCAATAAAGCTGGAAATCAACAAATGGAAGATGAAGAAAACAAGAGAAAACAATTGGAGGATGAATAACTATTGGAAAAGGGTAAGTACTGGCCCAGATCAGGGATGAAATTAGGAAACTTCTAGAAAGCAACAAGAATGAGAACACGATGTACCAAAACTTATGAGACACAGCAAAGACAGTTATCAGAGGAAGTTTCATACTAATACATACACACATGAAAAATGAAGAGAGACTTATGATTGATATGCTGGTACAAAATTTACAGCAACTAGAGCAGAGTCAACAGAACAATCCTACTAGTAACAAAAGAAAAGAAATCATAACAATCAGGGCTGAGATTCAGGGAGGGAAAGTAAGAAAACTATGGGGGAATATAATGCTGCTAAAGGTTTGTTCTTCAAAAAGATAAACAGAATGGACAGAGCACTGTCAAACCTAACCAAAGAAAGGAAGAAACAAATTTCAAAATCACAAGGATGAGGGATGAAAGAGGGGACATTACAACAGATCCCTATGAAACCAATAGGAAAATTACTACAAAGTACTACAAAGGACTGTACTCCAGTGAATTTAACAACTTGGAAGATATGGTCTTATTCTTGGAAAAACTCCCTCCCTAAACTCTCCCCTATGGACATCAAGAATTTCAAAAGGCCCATAGCAATAGAAGAAATAGACACGGTAATCAAGGGATTACCAATAAAAGAATCCCCTGGATCAGATGGCTTCACAGGAGAATTCTGCAAAGCATTGAGGGAAGAACTCACACCAATCCTACACAAAGTCTTCAAGAACATAGAAAAAGACGGCAAACTCACAAACTTCTTCTGCGAAGCTAGTATAACTCTGATAACAAAACTGGGAAGGGATCCCATAAGAATCAAGAACTACAGACCAATATCCCTAATTGCCATTGATGCAAAAATCCTAAACAAAATACTGGCCAATAGAATACAAAAGAATATAAAACAAATAATTCACCATGACCAAGTGGGATTCATACCAGGAATACAGGGATGGTTCAACATATGAAAGACCATTAGTATCATTAGCCACATT
>PVJH01046388.1:0-11867 GCA_004026705.1 Nesogale talazaci | reverse complement strand
CCTTGGAGCCCACTGGCTGCCTCCCAGGGGAACCAGGAGGCTTGCTAGCCCCAGAGCTAGTCCCAGTCACCCTGCCACACAGGGTCACTTTGAGCCAGAGGGGACTCAGTGGCAGTGAGTGTTGAGAGAGCCGCAGAGTTGATTCTACCTCATAACAACCTTGTGTCTGGGTTCCAAGGCAGTATCTTCAGAGCTTCCAGCCTCCGCTTTTCCAGTCTCCCACAGGGGGGCTGGTGGGTTTGAACCACCAACCTTATGCTTGGCAGCCCAAGAGGGAAAGCACGAGTGGAAAGGGTGGATGCTATGGGAGGGGAAGGCCTGGCCTGAATTCCGCACAGAACTAAGATGTGGGTCACCGGCGATTGCACGAGTTAGCTGGAGGTGGGGGAGAGGGGTGGTGGGGGAGAGCTGCACTGACCTTTTCCCTGGGGGCTGTCCCATCTCCCCAGGAAGGCTGGGACCCTGCGTAGTAACAAAGATAGAGGTCCTTATGGTCGTGTCGGGAGACTGGAGGTTTGGAACACAGAGGTCATCGGTTGGGGGCCCCTCATCCCTCGCTCTCCCGACCAGTCACACACCACATCATCCATCTCAAGGAGGCTCGGGGTGGAGGCGCAGAGATTCCCCGGGGACAGGGAAGGAGAGAGAAGCTGCCGAAGCAAGACTAACCTGAGTGAGGCATCGAGATGCCAGCCGTGGGGAGGGCACCAGGGCACGGAGCACCTGGACCTGCTGGAGGGTAGGCAGGAAGGGCTGGAGGTGCCAAGCTCAGAGGGCTGGGACCGGGCAGTCTCCCAGGGAGCGGTCGGGGAGCCTCAGGCTGCATGAAGTCCGGGGGTGCCACGGGCGGAGGGGGGCCCAGAAGAGGCCACACTCCTGGGAGTCCAAGGGGATTAGGAGCTTGAGTCCTCTGTACCCATAAGAGCTGTGGCTGGGGCACAGCTGGAGCAGAGTACAAACGGGGCATGTGCCACCCCGCGTCCAGCTGGGAGGGACCCAAAGCACGGCGGGAAGGACAAGGGCAGGGGTCATAATTCATGTCGTACTAATAATCTCTGACTCTTACATGAGGATAGAGAGACACCTTTATAAGATGCTTTGAACTATACCGAAAGCCCTCCTCGGGGGTGGCAGTGGCCACGTCACTGTCCCTTTCCCGTTTCAGAAGGAATCGAAGGTCAAGCACATTGTCCCCGGGACAGTGAGTGACAGTGCTGGGCCTTCGGACTGCAATGTCAGAGTTCCTCTCACGGAAGCCCTGGTGGTGTCCTGGGTTATGCATTGGACTGCTAACCGTGAGTTCGGCAGTTCAAGCTCACCAGCCTCACCAGGGAGAAAGATACAGCTTCCTGCTCCCATAGTGGTTGAGGGCCTCAGAAACAGACTGGAGCCGTTCCTGTCTGTCTGACATTGTTGCTAGCACTTGGTATTTCTTACTGGAACGACCCACTGCTTCCCGGACCCCCGAGGGACTCCCTCGGGCCAAGCCAATGACTTTGCTGAGAGCCCTGTGCTCTGCCCAGAGAGTTCTTCACTCTTTCGCTCACTCACCGGGAGGGGCAGCCTGGGGCCCAGGTGTCCTGAAGTCACTTCTACTCGGGATCTTGGAAGCCTGGTAAAGGCTAGGCTGGGGCGGTAGCAAAGGCCTCACTGGTGGTGGCTGAGGGGTGAAAAACCTTGGCCTTGCAGATGAAGTTGGGGCCTGTCATGCGAACAAAGGGTCAGTTCATAGGAAAAGAAAAGGAGTTGGGGCTGAGCCCCGGTGGCGTAGTGGTTGTTTGCGGGACTGCGGCCCACTGGGACGGAGGTTCAATTCCAGCAGTGGGGCTGGGCCTCCTACTCCCACCACCGGAGAGCAGTGATGCCCTCCCCCCCAAAAAAATTTTTTTTAAAAAGAAAAGGAGTTGTTGACATTATTATAAAGAAATTCTTGAAAACCAAATCAGAGAGAATGAACCAAACAAAAGCTGATTCTTGGCAGTTGGTTCTTAACCTTCCTCATGCGGTGGTGACCCCCAAAACCATAACGTGACTCTTGTTGCTACTTCATCACCGTCATTTTGCTACTGTTATGAATCAGGTGACCCCTCTGAAAGGGTCGTTTTGACCCCCAAAGAGGTCATGATGAGGTTGAGAACTGCTGCACTAGACCAAAGTTTCCCAAACTTATTTGTCCCTTTTTAGATAATATATATTATCTGAAGTGATCCACCACTGGATCCTTCTAGTACCCCCCCCAAGAGGGTAGTATCATTCATTTTGAGAAACAATGGACTATGAACTATCTAAAGGCAAGGATCTGTTCTCAGAGTCTAATTGTTCTTCAATAAAATGCTTAGCAAAAAAAAATATCACTGAGGGATTGTGATGGGAGTTGTAGGGGCCCCCCAATAAAATGATTCATTAAAAAAAGGGGGGGAGGGGAAAGGGGAGGGGTTTTTTTTGTTTTTTTTTTTTTAAAGAGGAGCTTGTATCAAGGGCTCAAATGGAAAATGTTGGGAAATGTATGTGGAAACATGTGTGCAAATGTGCTTGATACAAATGATGTACTGAATGTTGTAGTAGCTGTAAGAGCCCCCAATAAAATTTTAAAAAATCATTGAATATATGCTCTATATGGTCAGGAATCATCATCCGTTTTCCACTAAACTATCCCAGTGCTGAGGACCAGGCCTGGTAGAGGGTAGGCACTTCATAAGTACTTTAAAATACTGAACAAGTCATTAAACAAGGTACCTTCTGAGGGGGCTGAAATCCCAGTCCGGAAGATGATGTCTCCTTAGGGTGAGGGGTGACCCCCACAACAACCCGGGGGAAAGGAAAAGGGGGAGCCTGTTGGCCCAAGACATCCGCACCCTGGGCATGAAAAAGCCGGTCTCTCAGCTGCTGCACTGGCGCCTGCAAGCGTTGTCATGAGAGAAACTGTGTTGAGTACCATTAAAACCACCAGGGCATCCTTTCAGAAACCTGGCTCCACAGAGCAGTCCAACTTCAGGGAAGCCCCCTTAGAGGACTCGGGTCCCCTAAGCCCAGCCCACACTTACACACTTGGGTGTTCTGCCTGGAGTGTTCTCCATCTGCTAATAAGCTCCTTCTCTTTGAATGGCCAGCTCAACTCCCTTAACCATGGGGAAAGCTTTCTCTGATTCTTAAAGGCAACCCGGTCCCTCCCTTCCCTGCAGCCTCACAGTGCTTGGTAGAAACATCTCTGCAGACCATTCTAGTCCCTGGGCTGGGATCGTCCCCTGCTAGTGTGGGACTCGGTCTCATTTATCTTGGGAACCACAGCATGACAGCATGTCCCAGGAGGCCGAGCGCAGAGTGGGTGCCGGCCAGTGTGAGAGGGCTGAATGGAATGGCTGGTCTATCCAGAGGGTACCACTTACCTGAACACAGTCGCTGGGTAAGTAGCTCATGGCAGTGGCCAGGCGGCCCTGGGATGCCAAGAGATTGGCATACTGAGTGACGATGCGGGCCATGGCCGGGCCTGGGCGCCCCCTACTAAGTCCGAGGAACCGCTCCAAGCCCCCACTGAGGACCATGGTCTTTTCCACCAGCTCCTGTAAGGGCCAGGATGGAGGTCATCAGCCCTCCCTCTGCCGAGAACCCCTGCTTTCGCGGCCCCGAGCTAGCTCATCCTGGGTAGAGAGGAGGGCTGCGAGAGCTGGGTGGAGGCAGAAGCCCAGAAAACAAGAGACAAACCAGCTAGTGGCCGCCGGCCCCTGGGCCTTGCCTCACAAGCTGTGGGGAATGGATGCCTGCTGGACTGGACTGAGCTGGACCTTCTCTCGGGTTCTCCTCCATGCGTGCACCCTCTTTTTTGGGTCATTTATCCTCTCCTCTAGGGCAGGGCCCAGCAAACTGGGGCTCGAGAGGAGACCACTCTTCAGGATATTTTTCAGGGATGTTATTCGGATCACGGTGATTTCCTGTGTTTGTAAAAAGGTAGGTACGGCTCTCGAATAACTTTGCGATTGTGGCGAGGGGCAGGAGTGGCTCTTCCGTCTCCAGAGTTTGCTGAGCCCTGATGGAGTGCACGAGCCAGACTCCTGCGCTGGTTCTCCAGGTGTGACTTTTGTCTCCCCGTGAGCTGGTGACCCCACCTTTTCAGGTCCCCACCCCCACCCCCAGAGTGCCAGGTTCAGGTACTGCCACAGAACATTTCACACCAATTAATAGAAGGGTCAGGCTTACAGTTCTTCAAATGTAGAATTAACTTATATAACCAAACCTGAATGGGGGGGGGGGGGGGGGGCGGCGCGGGCGGGGAGGGAATGATGAAGGTTTATACCCATGGTGATGATGCTTGGTCTCCCATCACTGAGAAGGGTGTGTGTGTGTGTGTGTGTGTATGTGTGTGTGTGTGTGTGTCTGTCCATCTCACTCCCTTCTCATGCCCTAACTCCTTGGCTTCAGTGGTCATGGGAGGGGCCTCTGGCAGTCCTGCACATCCCCCCATGAGCCTCTCCCAAGGCTGGCAGGGAGGGACTGGACCCGCTGAGAGGGATACCTGCAGTGCCATGGGGGATGCAGGCTGGTGGCGGTCTGTCCAGCACTCCACCAGCCGCTCCACACTCCCTGAGCACACGTAACACAGGCTGGCTTCAGAGGCTAGTGCCCTGCCACCCTCCTGCTCCATCCGTGCCCCCAGCATGTCTGCAGAGAGAGGGGGGCTTCAGGAATGGCACAGCTTTCCTGAGCTCACCTTCCTTCTTCCCTTTTGGAAGTCGGTGAGGAGCACCAGCGACAGGCGGCGGCCCTGTGGTGGCCTTGCTCTCTACTGGAAGCAAAGTCCTAGCATCAAGTTGTGACACAGGGCCACAAATGACCCTGGCTAGAGGTAGAGGCAGGCACTGTAACCCCTGTCACACTGTCCGGGACACCATGAGCTGGCCTCTCAGAGCTCAGCCTTCTCCCCTCCCTCCACCCTTTCTGAGGCCCTGGACAGGGGCCCTTACCCTTCTCCTTCCAGCAGGCTGGACGGCAGCAGGCCCGCACCTACCACAGAGCTCGGGGAGTTCCCTGGGCCCCGAGTATGTCAACAGCAAGGCCAGAATCTCCTTCCAGTTCTGCAAGCTGCAGGCATAAACCATGTCCTTCCAGTTCTTCTGTACGACACAGGCCAGAAGCTGCAATAGGCAACGAGGGAGGAGGGGAGGCATTCCGGCATCCGGCCCCCCTGGTGGCAGGAGCCACGCGAGGGGAGGGATTACAAAGAATAGCTTATGAGCAGGGAAACGAGTCTGGACTCTTAGACACTGCCTCGGGTCTGAGGACACTGAGGACACTGCCTGGATAGTTCGAGTGGGAAGAAAGAGAATAAGCACACCCGTTTGCAGGTGTGGTCAGCCAGCAGACAAGATCCCAGCCGTCGCCCCACCCTCTCCTGCGTGGTGGGCAGTTACCGAGGAGATGCCAGTCTTCCTCTTGGCCAGGTAGCACGCCTGTGTCTGCTGCAGCAGGTCCTGGCCCCCCGCCTGGGCCAGGATGAGGGCGTCAGCAAAGCGCTCCTCCCGCAGACACAGCTCCACGGCGGGACCCAGCTCCCCAAGCAGGAGGGCCTGGCTCAGGAGCCCATCGGCGTCTGCAGGCAGAGATCCACAGCCCCAGCAGACTCGTTTCCCGTCCCCTACTGGACCCACAGGGCACCTCCCTTACATGTCACTCAGCTCCTCTTACCCCAGACCAAGCCCTCAACTTTCAGCCTTCCCAGTTATGGGCGCCGGTGCCCCGGTCCAGCAGTAACTCTGTATGGACAGGCCCATGGCCGGGGAGGGCCTTGGTATGGCTATATCGATGGCGTGGTATCTACGTCCTCAACAGAGGCAGGGGCACGGTCCTTTTTGCAAGAAGGGTGATAGGACAGGAACAACTGTCTTGGAGAAACTCTCCCGTAGGAAGAGCTCATCCTTGAAAACTGACAAGCCAAGATAGAGGGAGGGGGTCTCACCAGGAAAAGACACTCCCCACATTTGAGACAATGGGAAGGAAGCAAGGGACAAGATGGGGGTACCTTCAAATCAGGAATTTTGGGCCCACCTGCTCCCAAGCGGAAGGTACCCAGGGTCAGGGTACCTTCTGTGATGAGAATCTCCCAGGGAGCCATGGTCTGAGGCAGCAGTTCATCAAAGAAGCTGGAGCAGGCCGAGGCTTCTTGTGTGGTGTGTGTGGACGCCTGGACAGAGAAGGACAGAGGGGACGGTCTAGGACCTGAACCCAGCTGGCTGCATGCCCATCTCCTTAATGGCGGAGCAAAAGGAGGAACCGGGCCAGGGTTATTTGGAAAGGTTACTAGTTCAAGGTTAAGACACTACTCTACTCCCAGCCCAGAAGCTTGTGTACTTTGGGGCCTTGCACTCATTCGGAGAGAGGGCTGAGCAACTTGATGATTTCTGCAAAAGTTGAACACGGGGGGAAAGCAAAGCCCAGGTCTAGAAGGAAGGAGCCTGTCCTAAAGGGCTATCCCCTTCTGCTCTCCTGGCTCTAGCTGGTCGGGCTCCCACAGTACCTGGCTGCAGGAAGTCTGAGATCTGGTACAGTCGAGGTCATTTCCTTTGGGCCGAGGGCTGTCACTCATCCCCGAGTCACTCTTCAACCATGTGGCCACCTACAGGGAGAGACCTGTGAGTGCCAGGCTCCCCGGCATAACATCCGCCCCTCTCCATGGCCCACAGGGCCTCTCACAGGGAGCCCCGGTGACGCAGTGTTGGCACACTGGGCTGCTGACTGCCAGGGCAGCGGTTTGAAGTCATCTGACACTGCTGGAGAAGAGGGGCTTCCTACCCCCATCAGCAGGGGCACTGTTGGACACACCCAGGGGGCAGTTCTACAGCTGTCCCACAGCTCAGGATGGGTCAGCAGTGAGTGTGGGTCTTTCCCTCTCCCAGACCCTTGAGCTATCTGCCTGACAAAAGCCGAGCCCAGGGGCCCCACACCGGCATGTGCCTCGATAAACCTCAGGGAGGGGTTTTCTCTGCAGAGCTTCTCTCACTGAGTCAAGTTTCTGACGTGACGGGGAGCTTACCTTCTTCTGCAACTCATCTCTCCTGTATCCTAAGAGCGTTAGGAATTTCATCCTGGAGTCTTGTTCTCGGGTTGCCTACGGAATCACAGCACACGGAAAGGACTCTGTTGGCTGGATGTGACCCACCCTCCTCCTGCACCAAGCTGGGCACCGGCCTGTCCCTCAAACAGACTCCTTTGTACCACCTGAGGTGCCCCCAGGGAGACCCCTCCCCAGGGCTGGTTTGCCTGTGGGCGGGTGTGAGCAAACCCACTCGGCTGGTTCCCTGCATCTGCTCCCTGACAGCCCGAGCGAAGTCAAATGCCTCTCGGCAACGCTGCCGTGACAGCCAGATTGCACCGGGACTGGAAGGAAGTCTAGAGGAACCACGGACAACCGAGGGGACACTTGTTGCAATGACTCCTGGCCCGGGCAGGCAGGGCCCTGGCAGGGACTCTGGAAGCTGTGCTGATGGAGCTGTGGTGAGCAGGAAGCTTCTGAGGCGGGGCAGCTCACACACCTGCCGTTGGGCTGACATCTCACCTCCTTGCACCCGAGCCATCTTGTGGGAAGCTGAGGAGCTCTGAGTGGCTCTGGGGACTGCTGAGGGCCCTGCTGCGAGGAGGCTTACTGAAGGGATTGGATGTGACCTGACGAGCTATCGCCCCTGTCCCATACCCTTCGGAAGAAACATGCCAAGGGTCACCTCCGAGAAGTCTCCTTGCGGACCGTTGCTGGGATACAGCAGAGAGTTGACTCACCACCGACTTGGTGTCTGATACTGCAGGCTAAGCCTCCTGGGAGCCCTCTCTAATCCGGGTGAGCCAGCCTGGCCCCCTGCTGACCATGCCCGAACCCTGAATTCTGCCACTGGCCTGGTCTCTGGGGCACAAGAGCACCTGCAGACTTCTGGGTTCGAAGCCAGAGGGAGGGAGAGCTCTGAGCGGCCAACTCCCTCACCCCTACCGCCCACCCTCCTACCCCCAAGCTTCCCACCTGCAGGAACTGCCAGAGCCGCTCTTCGGTGGGCAGCGCCGTCCGCTGGATCTTGCTCTGACAATAATTCCGGAGCTCTCCTGACCTCAGGGCCTCCTGCAGCTCGGCAGACCGCATCAGGAATTCGGGTTCGGTGCTGACTTGACTGATGAAGACCAGGCGGGGACCGGGCTGCGGCACCTGGTGGGCAGAGGCGCTGGGCGGGCCAAAGGAAACCAGCTTCCCCCCAAACTGGTGAGGAAAAAGAAAAGAGGATGGAGGTCATCCCTTCCAGCCCAGCGGGAATCCTCGGGAGAAGGCAACCTGTGCGTCAACCCCCTGAGAGAGAGAGTCAGTGGGAAGAGCCTCGCCAGGCTGGAAGAGGGGCAGGAGTTGAGCACTGACTGTGCAGCGGGGCCTAAAGCACGGCTGCGTGCTTAGCACCGGCAGCCCAGAGCGCCACCACACGCCCCTTCTCCTCCTCGCTGGTCCTCATCTGGGCGTCGGCACGTTTTTAGACACCACTCTGAAGGGCGAGGGCCTTCGTGGGGTAAAGGTTCTGCCACGGGCTGCTCACCACAAGGTGGCAGTTCAAAACTGCCAGCCCCTCTACAGGAGAAAGAAGAGGTTTTCAACTCCCCTACAAAGTTAGCCTTGGGGGGGTGAGCCCCGGTGGCGTAGTGGTTGTGCGTGGGGACTGCGGCCCACTGGCTTGGCGGTTCAAATCCAGCAGCAGCTCTCCAGGGGCTGGGCCTCCTATTCCCACCAGAGGGCAGTGATGCCCCCCTCCCCCCAAAAGAGTGAGTCTTGGAAGCCCACAGAGGCAGTTCTACCCTGCCCTAGAGGGGTGCCAGGGACCCGAAGCAACCCAAACTCCCTGGCAGCAAGCTTGCACCCAGGCCAAAACAGTCTCAGCCTTTCTCTGGGTCCCGTGTCTCTCCGGCAGGTTCCTTCCATTCCACTTGCAGCATTGGTTTGCCTAGATGACTGGAATGGGTTGCTGGCATCCCTTCCTTTAACCCTAACTCTCGCCCTACGCCTGACTCAGGAGCTTGGCATGGTATCCTAGGCCCCAGAAGAGACCTAAGCCACCCTGCCACTATTGCACCCAGTCCCCCCAGAGCACCACCAAGCCTGTCCTCCTGCTCTCTCGGTGGTCTGGTGCCCTCCCCAAATACTCCGCTTACTCTGACTCTGAGCCTTGGTTCACTGCAATCCCCAGCCCAGGGCAGCCTGCCTGCCACAGGAGACGAGACGCTAGAAAATCCCCCAGAATACAAGCTGAAGTGCCCCCTCGGCTGCTCAATAGAGCACCTGGAGGGTTCTTCTGACCGCAACGGCCTGGGTTCCCAGGCTGGAGGCCAGACAAGAAAGGCAGGCCCTCTGCTGGGTGCAGGCAGGCAGTCGGCTGTGGGGCGCAGCCGGGGTGGATGGGCTGCCTGTTGCTGTTGAGCCACGTGTTTCTTACTTCCCCGGGCAGTCGCCACCTTCCTCGCAAATGTTCCCACGCGGACCCGGGCTTCTCGGGCAGCACTCGGCCACACGGCCCTTCTAGCCCTCGTCTTGGTGAGTCCCCCAGGGGTTGGGGAGGAGTAAAAGACTCCACGGAGAGGGTTTGTCCATTTTACCCTTCTCCGAAGGTTTCCAGTGGCCTGTCTCGGACTCAGGAATGGGGAAGTAGAACCCAGGGTAAATCTAGCCTGTCTTTGGGACCCTGTGATCTCTGTTCAGGAGACCTCCTCGATCCAGGAGCCCGTGAGCTCGCAGGTGTGACACCAGAGAGGTGGCAGGAGCAGCAGCAGCTGCCAGGCCAAGGGCAAATTTCTGAACACTTGCCTGGGGAGGGCAAAGGCCAAGGGGCTACACAACTGAACAACTGTATCCTGAACATTTCTGATCCTGAACTGTAGCCTGCTAGCTTCCCTAAGGAACCCCACAATAGCGAGAACTGTCTGAGCGCTGTGTGGCCCTTGTAACACATCACTGAACCCAGCAGATTAGGGACCTGGGAGGGATGTTTGGTATCAGATTTGGGAAATGAGGTTAGAGGGTGACGCACGTCTGACCTCTGACTCACAGGACTTAGCCTTGAGCTGCTGGTGACTGGATTCACCTTCCCTCTTCTGAAGTCCAGGAAGCCAACTGCTGCCCTCAGGATATTTTTTTTACAAGCACAAAATGTACACCACAGGCACATAACCATCTTAACTTTTTTTGGGGGGTGCCGTGGGGGGCATCACTGCTCTCTGGTGGTGGGAGCAGGAGGCCCAGCCCCACTGCTGGAATTGAACCTCCGTCCCAGTGGGCCGCAGTCCTGCGCACAACCACTACGCCACCGGGGCTCAGCCCACCATCTTAACTTTTTATCTGTATGATACTTTAGAGCTTTACACATGTTCACATGGGTTCTCGTGTGCAGTGCCTACCAATTCTCTAGCATGAGCTGAGCAGGTATGCCCATCTCTCTCTTACCCCGGCGTTCTGAGTGGTTAGGGAGCTTGCCCAAGATTTCCTGGGTAGTAATAAGTAACAAGGCTATGACAAGAGGTCAGGTCCCGTGACCTTTGCTTCAAAATTCTTGACCTTGCTGTTTGTTTGGGCATCACAGCCTCTTGAGTAACAGTCTTCCAGAAGCAAACCCGCTGTCCTGAGTGGAATTCCGACTTGAGGCTGGAGGAGAGCCTGCCCCAAAGGCTTCCCAAGGCTGTGCGTCTGTACAGAAGCAGAGCGCCGCATCTTTCTCCGGGGGGAGCAGCTAGCAGGGTCAGATGCTGATCTTGGAGTGAAGAAGTGAGTGTTTTGCCTACTGTACCGCCAGGGGTCCTGTGTTATCCTTACCCAACACTAACGACTGCCATCGAGTCTCTTCTAACCCAAAGGGACCCTTGAGGGCACAGAACCGCCCTTTGGGGTTCCTGAGCCTTTTCTCCCATGGAGTGGCGGGTGGGTTTGAACCTTGACCCTTTGGTTAGCCACTCCATGCAGAGCCCACTATGCCACCAGGGCTCTTTCTGCTAGCCTTTTTTTCTTTCTTTCTTTTTTAAAATAATTTTATTGGGGCCTCTTACAGCTCTCATAACATTCAATATATCCTTTGTATCAAGCACATTTGTACACATGTTGACATATTCATTTCCAAATATTCTCTCCTTGAGTCCTTGGTATAACTTTCTTAATGTCTAATAAAGCTGCGAAAACAAAACTTGCTACTTTCACACATTTGTTTTCAATCTAAACCTAATATTGAAAGCATTTTGTTAGGCAATTTAGAGCCTCACGCCTTCGAGTGTGGTCCTCAGAACAGCAGCAAGGCTCCCTTGGGAACGGGTTGGAACCCAGACTCTGGAGTCCTCTGAGACCCTGTGTGTTCCACGGCTCAGCCAAGGCCTCCGGTCCACCCAGAGGTGCCTTGGAAGAAACGTGATTTCTAAACTAAAAAAAACCCCAACCAAACTCTCTGCCATCGAGCTCAAAGTGATCCTGCAGGGCAGAGGGGAACTGTCCCTGTGGATTCGGTCAAGTCTGTGCGGAAAACCGCTTCTTTCTCCCACAGAGCAACGGGTGGCTTCCGCAGCCACTCAGCCTAATGACTTCCCAGATGGAAGGAGCCAGAACCTACAGTGCAATAAGACACCAAGTGGTTTGCCTGCAGACTCAAGTTTGAGAAGCATGGCTTCGGGGAGAGAACCATGAGCAAGGCGTGCCCCGGATCCTGAAGTCCTGTGTTGTTCAGAACAGCGTCCCAGACTGAGCCCGCGGGTGGATGTCGCAGATGCCTTTAGCCCAGTCGGTACGTACCACTGTAGGACTGTAAAACGTGGGGGCGGGGTCACAGAAGTGAGGTTCATCTGCCTAGGCCAAAAGAAGGGCCCTGCGGGGGTGGGGGGTG